>MBPM02000358.1:0-20316 GCA_001695595.3 Plasmopara viticola | reverse complement strand
TGAATGCATGTCTAGAGCGATAGAAAGGACGTATCTGTGGCCGCACAACGTCTCAGCGCTCCAACAGAATGATTATACACTTCGTTGGGGCTCAATTCCATCTGTGCATGCCTAGTGCGATAAAAAGGACGTATCTTTGGCCGCACAACGTCTTAATGCGCCACCAGAATGATTATACACTTCGTTGGGGCTCAATTCCATCTGTGCATTTCTAGAGCGATAGAAAGGACGTATCTGTGGCCATACAACGTCTTATTGCTCCAACAGAATGATTATACACTTCGTTGGGGCTCAATTCCATCTGTGCATGCCTAGAGCGATAGAAAGGACGTATCTGTGGCCGCACAACGTCTTAGTGCTCCAACAGAATGATTATACACTTCGTTGGGGCTCTATTGCATCTGTGCATGTCTATAGCGATAGAAAGGACGTATCTGTGGCCGCACAACGTCTTAGCGCTCCAACAGAATGATTATACACTTCGTTGGGCTCATTGCATCTGTGCATGTAGAGCGATAAAAGGACGTATCTGTGCCGCACAACGTCTTAATGCTCCAGCAGAATGGTTATACACTTCGTTGGGGCTCCATTGCATCTGTGCATGCCTAGCGCCATAAAAAGGACGTATCTTTGGCCGCACAACGGCTTAGCGCTCCAAAAGAATGATTATACACTTCGTTGGGGCGCTATTTCATCTGTGCATGTCTAGAGCGATAGAAAGGACGTATCTGTGGCCGTACAACGTCTTAATGCTCCAACAGAATGATTATACACTTTGTTGGGGCTATATTGCATGTCTGCATGTCTAAAACGATAAAAAGGACGTATCTGTGGCTGCACAACGTCTCAGCGCTCCAACAGAATGATTATACACTTCGTTGGGGCTCCATTGCATCTGTGCATGCCTTCAGCGATAAAAAGAACGTATCTGTGGCCGCACAACGTCTCAGCGATCCAACAGAATGATTATACACTCCGTTGGGGCTCATTCATCTGTGCATGTCTAGAAGGATAAAAGGGACGTATCTGTGGCCGTACAACGTCTCAATGCTCCAACAGAATGATTATACACTTTGATGGGGCTCTATTGCATGTATGCATGTCTAGAGCGATAGAAAGGACGTATCTGTGGCCGCACAACGTCTCAGCGCTCCAACAGAATGATTATACACTTCGTTGGGGCTCTATTGCATCTGTGCATGCCTTCAGCATAAAAAGACGTATCTGTGGCCGCACAACGTCTCAGCGTCCAACAGAATGATTATACACTTCGTTGGGGCTCATTCCATCTGTGCATGTCTAGAAGGATAAAGGACGTATCTGTGGCCGTACATCGTCTCAATGCTCCAGCAGAATGATTATACACTTTGTTCAGGCTTGATTGGATGTATGCATGTCTAAAGCGATAGAAAGGACGTATCTGTGGCCGCACAACGTCTCAGCGCTTTAGCAGAATGATTATATACTTTGTTGGGGCTCCATTGCATCTGTCCATGCCTAGAGCGATAAAAAGGACGTACTTTGGCCGCACAACGTCTAGTTGCTCCAACAGAATGATTATACACTTCGTTGGGGCTCCATTGCATCTGTGCATGTCTAGAGCGATAGAAAGGACGTATCTGTGGCCGCACAACGTCTTAATACCTCCAACAGAATGATTTTACGCTTCTTGGGGCTCCATTGCATCTGTGCATGTCTATAGCGATAGAAAGGACGTATCTGTGGCTGAACAACGTCTCAGCGCTCCAACAGAATGATTATACACTTCGTTGGGGCTCCATTGCATTGTGCATGCTAGAGGATAAAAAAGACGTATTTTTGGCCGCACAACGTCTTAGCGCTCCAACAGAATGATTATACACTTCGTTGGGGCTCTATTTCATCTGTGCATGTCTAGAGCGATAGAAAGGACGTATCTGTGGACGTAACGTCTCAGCGCTCCAACAGAATGATTATACACTTCGTTGGGTCTCGGTTCCATCTGTGCATGCCTAGAGCGATAAAAGATGATTTTGGCCGCACAACGTCTTTAGCGCTCCAAAGAATGATTATACACTTCGTTGGGGCTCTATTGCATCTGTGCATGTCTAGAGCGATAGAAAGGACGTATCTGTGGCCGCACAACGTCTTAATGCTCCAGAAGAATGATTATACACTTTTTTCAGGCTCTATTGCATGTATGCATGTCTAGAGCGATAGAAAGGACGTATCTGTGGCCGCACAACGTCTCAGCGCTCCAAAAGAATGATTATACACTTCGTTGGGGCTCCATTGCATGTTGCATGTCTAGAGCGATAGAAGGACGTATTTGTTGCCGCACAACGTCTATGCTCCAGCATAATGATTATACACTTCGTTGGGGATCAATTCCATCTGTGCATGCCTTTAGCGATAAAAGGACGTATCTTTGGCCGCACAACGTCTTAAGCGCCACCAGAATGATTATACACTTCGTTGGGGCTCATTGCATCTGTGCATTCTAGAGCGATAGAAAGGACGTATCTGTGGCCATACAACGTCTTATTGCTCCAACAGAATGATTATACACTTCGTTGGGGCTCAATTCCATCTGTGCATGTCTAGAGCGATAGAAAGGACGTATCTGTGGCCGCAACGTCTTAATGCTCCAACAGAATGATTATACACTTCGTTGGGGCTCCATTGCATCTGTGCATGTCTAGAGTGATAGAAATGACGTATCTGTGGCCGCGCAACGTCTTAGCGCTCCAACAGAATGATTATACACTTCGTTGGGTCTCCATTGCATCTGTGCAATGTTAGAGCGATAGAAAGGACGTATCTGTGGCCGCACAACGTCTTAATGCTCCAGCAGAATGGTTATACACTTCGTTGGGGCTCCATTGCATCTGTGCATGCCTAGCGATAGAAAGGACGTATCTTTGGCCGCACAACGCTTAGCGCTCCAAAGAATGATTTACACTTCGTTGGGCTCCATTGCATTTGCATGTCTAGAGCGATAGAAAGGACGTATCTGTGGCCGTACAACGTCTTAATGCTCCAACAGAATGATTATACACTTTGATGGGGCTCTATTGCATGTATGCATGACTAGAGCGATAGAAAGGACGTATCTGTGGCCGCACAACGTCTCAGCGCTCCAACAGAATGATTATACACTTCGTTGGGGCTCCATTGCATCTGTGCATGCCTTCAGCGATAAAAAGAACGTATCTGTGGCCGCACAACGTCTCAGCGATCCAACAGAATGATTATACACTCCGTTGGGGCTCAATTCCATCTGTGCATGCCTAGAAGGATAAAAGGGACGTATCTGTGGCCGTACATCGTCTCAATGCTCCAGCAGAATGATTATACACTTTGTTCAGGCTTGATTGGATGTATGCATGTCTAGAGCGATAGAAAGGACGTATCTGTGGCCGCACAACGTCTCAGCGCTCCAACAGAATGATTATACACTTCGTTGGGGCTCAATTCCATCTGTGCATGCCTAGAGCGATAAAAAGGACGTATCTTTGGCCGCACAACGTCTTAGCGCTCCAACAAAATGATGATACACTTCGTTGGGGCTCTATTGCATCTGTGCATGTCTAGAGCGATAGAAAGGACGTATCTGTGGCCGTACAACGTCTTATATCTAGCAGAATGATTATACACTTTGTTCAGGTTGGATTGCATGTATGCATGTCTAGAGCGATAGAAAGGAGGTATTTGTGGCCGCACAACGTCTTAGCGCTCCAACAAAATGATTATACACTTCGTTGGGGCTCTATTGCATCTGTGCATGTCTAGAGCGATAGAAAGGACGTATCTGTGGCCGTACAACGTCTTAATGATCCAGCAGAATGATTATACACTTTGTTCAAGTTGGATTGCATGTATGCATGTCTAGATCGATAGAAAGGAGGTATCTGTGGCCGCACAACGTCTTAGCGCTCCAGCAGAATGATTATTCACTTTGTTGGGGCTCTATTGCATCTATGCATGTCTAGAGCGATAGAAAGGACGTATCTGTGGCCGCACAACGTGTTAATGCTCCAGCAGAATAATTATACACTTTGTTTAGGCTGGATTGCATGTATGCATGTCTAGAGCGATAAAAAGGACGTATTTGTGGCCGCACACTGTCTTAATGCTCCAACAAAATGCTTATACACTTCGTTGGGGCTCCATTGCATGTATGCATGTCTAGAGCGATAGAAAGGACGTATCTGTGGCCGCACAACGTCTTAGCGCTCCAGCAGAATGATTATACACTTCGTTGGGGCTCTATTGCATCTTTGCATGTCTAGAGCGATAGAAAGGACGTATCTGTGGCCGCACAACGTCTTAATGCTCCAGCAGAATGATTATACACTTGTTCAGGCTCGATTGCATGTATGCATGTCTAGAGCGATAGAAAGGACGTATCTGTGGCCGCACAACGTCGTAGCGCTCCAACAGAATGATTATACACTTCGTTGGCGCTCTATTTCATCTGTGCATGTCTAGAGCGATAGAAAGGACGTATCTGTGGCCGCACAACGTCTTAATGCTCCAGCATAATGATTATACACTTTGTTCAGGCTGGATTGCATGTATGCATGTCTAGAGCGATAGAAAGGACGTATCAGTGACCGCACAACGTCTTAATGCTCTAACAGAATGATTATACACTTCGTTGGGGCTCCATTGCATCTGTGCATGCCTAGAGCGATAAAAAGGACGTATCTTTGGCCGCACAACGGCTTAGCGCTCCAACAGAATGATTATACACTTCGTTGGGGCGCTATTTCATCTGTGCATGTCTAGAGCGATAAAAAGGACGTATCTGTGGCCGTACAACGTCTTAATGCTCCAGCAGAATGATTATACACTTTGTTCTGTCTCTATTGCATGTATGCATGTCTAGAGCGATAGAAAGGACGTATCTGTGGCTGCACAACGTCTCAGCGCTCCAACAGAATGATTATACACTTCGTTGGGGCTCCATTGCATCTGTGCATGCCTTGAGCGAAAAAAAAACGTATCTGTGGCCGCACAACGTCTCAGCGATCCAACAGAATGATTATACACTCCGTTGGGGCTCAATTCCATCTGTGCATGCCTAGAAGGATTAAAAGGACGTATCTGTGGCCGTACAACGTCTTAATGCTCCAGCAGAATGATTATACACTTTGTTCAGGCTCATTGGTGTATCTGCATGTCTAGAGCGATAAAAGGACGTATCTGTGGCCGCACAACATCTCAGAGCTCCAAAAGAATGATTATACACTTCGTTGGGGCTCCGTTGCATCTGTGCATGCCTAGAGCGATAAAAAGGACGTATCTTTGGCCGCACAACGTCTCAGCGCTCCAACAGAATGATTATACACTTCGTTGGGGCTCTATTGCATGTTTGCATGTCTAGAGCGATAGAAACTACGTATCTGTGGCCGTACAGCGTCTTAATGCTCCAGCAGAATGATTATACACTTTGTTGGGGCTCTATTGCATGTATGCATGTCTAGAGCGATAGAAAGGACGTATCTGTGGCCGCACAACGTCTCAACACTCCAACAGAATGATTATACACTTCGTTGGGGCTCCACTGCATCTGTGCATGTCTATAGCGATAGAAAGGACGTATCTGTGGCTGAACAACGTCTCAGCGCTCCAACAGAATGATTATACACTTCGTTGGGGCTCCATTGCATCTGTGCATGCCTTGAGCGATAGAAAGGACGTATCTGTGGCCGCACAACGTCTCAGCGATCCAACAGAATGATTATACACTTCGTTGGGGCTCAATTCCATCTGTGCATGTCTAGAGCGAGAGAAAGGACGTATTTGTGGCCGTACAACGTCTTAATGCTCCAGCAGAATGATTATACACTTTGTTCAGGCTGGATTGGATGTATGCATGTCTAGAGCGATAAAAAGGACGTATCTGTGGCCGCACAACGTCTCAGCGCTCCAAAAGAATGATTATACACTTCGTTGGGGCTCCATTGCATCTGTGCATGCCTAGAGCGATAGAAAGGACGTATCTGTGGCCGCACAACGTCTCAACGCTCCAACAGAATGATTATACACTTCGTTGGGGCTCCATTGCATCTGTGCATGTCTATAGCGATAGAAAGGACGTATCTGTGGCCGAACAACGTCTCAGCGCTCCAACAGAATGATTATACACTTCGTTGGGGCTCCATTGCATCTGTGCATGCCTTGAGCGATAAAAAGGACGTATCTGTGGCCGCACAACGTCTCAGCGATCCAAGAGATTGATTATACACTCCGTTGGGGCTCAATTCCATCTGTGCATGCCTAGAGCGATAGAAAGGACGTATCTGTGGCCGTACAACGTCTTAATGCTCCAGCAGAATGATTATACACTTTGTTCAGGCTGGATTGCATGTATGCATGTCTAGAGCGATAGAAAGGACGTATCTGTGGCCGCACAACGTCTCAGCGCTCCAAAAGAATGATTATACACTTCGTTGGGGCTCCATTGCATCTGTGCATGCCTAGAGCGATAAAAGGACGTATCTTTGGCCGCACAACGTCTCAGCGCTCCAACAGAATGATTATACACTTCGATGGGGCTCTATTGCATGTTTGCATGTCTAGAGCGATAGAAAGGACGTATCTGTGGCCGCACAACGTCTTAATGCTCCAGCAGAATGATTATACACTTCGTTGGGGCTCTATTGCATGTATGCATGTCTAGAGCGATAGAAAGGACGTATCTGTGGCCGCACAACGTCTCAGCGCTCCAACAGAATGATTATACACTTCGTTGGGCTCCATTGCATCTGTGCATGTCTATAGCGATAGAAAGGACGTATCTGTGGCTGCACAACGTCTCAGCGCTCCAACAGAATGATTATACACTTCGTTGGGGCTCCATTGCATCTGTGCATACCTTGAGCGATAAAAAAGACGTATCTGTGGCCGCACAACGTCTCAGCGATTCAACAGAATTATTATACACTCCGTTGGGGCTCAATTCCATCTGTGCATGCCTAGAAGGATAAAAAAGGACGTATTTTGGCCGCACAACGTCTTATCGCGCTCCATAGAATGATTATACACTTCGTTGGGGCTCTAATTCATCTGTGCATGTTAGAGCGATAAAAAGGACGTATCTGTGGCCGTACAACGTCTCAGCGCTCCAAAGAATGATTATACACTTCGTTGGGGCTCAGTTGCATCTGTGCATGCCTAGAGCGATAAAAGAAATGTATCTTTGGCCGCACAACGTCTTAGCGCTCCAACAGAATGATGATACACTTCGTTGGGGCTCTATTGCATCTGTGCATGTCTAGAGCGATAGAAAGGACGCATGTGTGGCTGCACAACGTCTCAGCGCTCCACCAGAATGATTATACACTTTGTTCTGTCTCTATTGCATCTGCGCATGTCTATAGCGATAGAAAGGACGTATCTGTGGACGTACAACGTCTCAGTGCTCCAACAGAATGATTATACACTTCGTCGTGGCTCTATTACATCTCTTGATGTCTCAGAGCGAGAGAAAGGACGTGTCTGTGGCCGTACAACGTCTCAGCGCTCCAACAGAATGATTATACACTTCGTTGAGGCTCTATTGCATCTGTGCATGTCTAGAGCGATAAAAAGGACGTATCTGTGGCCGTACAACGTCTCAGCGCTCCAAAAGAATGATTATACACTTCGTTGGGGCTCAGTTCCATCTGTGCATGCCTAGAGCGATAAAAGAAATGTATCTTTGGCCGCACAACGTCTTAGCGCTCCAACAGAATGATGATACACTTCGTTGGGGCTCTATTGCATCTGTGCATGTCTAGAGCGATAGAAAGGACGTATGTGTGGCTGCACAACGTCTCAGCGCTCCACCAGAATGATAATACACTTGTTCTTGTCTCTATTGCATCTGCGCATGTCTTAGCGATAAAAGGACGTATCTGTGGCCGCACAACGTCATAGCGCTCCAACAGAATGATTATACACTTCGTTGGGGCTCTATTGCATCTGTGCCTGTCTAGAGCGAAAGAAAGGACGTATCTTTGGCCGTACAACGTCTCAGCGCTCCAACAGAATGATTATACATTTCGTTGGGGCTTTAGTGCATCTGTCATGTCTAAAGCGATTGAAGGACGTATTCGTGGCCGTACAACGTCTCAGCGCCTCAACAGAATGATTAAACACTACGTTGGGGCTCTAGTGCATCTGTGCAAATCTATAGCGATAGAAAGGACGTATCTGTGGACGTACAACGTCTCAGTGCTCCAACAGAATGAATATACACTTCGTCGTGGCTCTATTACATCTTTGAATGTCTAGAGCGAGAGAAAGGACGTGTCTGTGGCCGTACAACGTCTCAGCGCTCCAACAGAACGATTTTACACTTCGTTGGGGCTCCATTGCATCTGTGCATGTCTATAGCGATATGAAGGACGTATCTGTGGCTGCACAACGTCTCAGCGCTCCAACAGAATAATTATACGCTTCGTTGGGGCTCCATTGCATCTGTGCATGCCTCGAGCGATTTAAAGGACGTATCTGTGGCCGCCGCACAACGTCTCAGCGCTCCAAAAGAATGATTATACACTTTGTTTCTGTCCTATTGCATCTGCGCATGCCTAGAGCGATAAAAAGACGTATTTTCTGGCCGCACAACGTCTTAGCGCTCCAACAGAATGATTATACACTTCGTTGGGGCTCCATTGCATCTGTTCCATGTCTAGAGCGAAAGAAAGGACGTATCTTTGGCCGTACAACGTCTCAGCGCTCCGACAGAATGATTATACATTTTGTTGGGGCTTTAGTGCATCTGTCATGTCTAAAGCGATAGAAAGGACGTATTCGTGGCCGTACAACGTCTCATGGCCTCAACAGAATGCTTAAACACTACGTTGAGGCTCTAGTGCATCTGTGCAGGTCTATAGCGATAGAAAGACGTATCTTGTGGAGCGTACAACGTCTCAGTGCTCCAACAGAATGATTATACACTTCGTCGTGGCTCTATTACATCTTTGAATGTCTAGAGCGAGAGAAAGGACGTGTCTGTGGCCGCTACAACGTCTCAGCGCTCCAACAGAACGATTTTACACTTCGTTGGGGCTCCATTGCATCTGTGCATGTCTATAGCGATATGAATGACGTATCTGTGGCTGCACAACGTCTCAGCGCTCCACAGAATAATTATACACTTCGTTGGGCTCCATGCATCTGTGCATGCCTCGAGCGATTTAAAGACGTATCTGTGGCCGCACAACGTCTCAGCGCTCCACAGAGATGATTATACACTTTGTTCTGTTCTCTATTGCATCTGGCATGCCTAGAGCGATAAAAAAGACTTATTTTTGGCCGCACAACGTCTTAGCGCTCCAACAGAATGATTATACACTTCGTTGGGGCTCCATTGCATCTGTTCCTGTCTAGAGCGAAAGAAAGGACGTATCTTTGGCCGTACAACAACGTCTCAGCGCTCCGACAGATGATTATACATTTTGTTGGGGCTTTAGTGCATCTGTCATGTCTACAGCGATAGAAAGGACGTATTCGTGGCCGTACAACGTCTCATGGCCTCAACAGAATGCTTAACATACTTGAGGCTCTAGCTGCATCTGTGCAGGATTCTATAGCGATAAAAAGGACGTATCTGTGGACCGTACAACGTCTCAGCGCATCCAACAGAAATGATTATACACGTTCGTGGCTCTATTACATCTTTGAATGTCTAGAGCGAGAAAGACGTATCTGTGGCCGTACAACGTCTCAGCGCTCCAACAGAATGATTATACACTTCGTTGGCCCATTGCATCTGTGCATGCCTCGAGCGATTTAAGGACGTATCTGTGGCCGTACAACGTCTCAGCGCTCCAAAGAATGATTATACACTTGTTCTGTCTCTATTGCATCTGCGCATGCTAGAGCGATAAAAAAGACTTATTTTTGGCCGCACAACGTCTTAGCGCTCCAACAGAATATTATACACTTCGTTGGGCTCCATTGCATCTGTTCCTGTCTAGAGCGAAGAAAGGACGTATCTTTGGCCGTACACACGTCTCAGCGCTCGACAGATATTATACATTTTGTTGGGGCTTTAGTGCATCTGTCATGTCTAAAGCGATAGAAAGGACGTATTCGTGGCCGTACAACGTCTCATGGCCTCAACAGAATGCTTAAACACTACGTTGAGGCTCTATCTGTGCAGGTCTATAGCGATAGAAAGGACGTATCTGTGGACGTACAACGTCTCAGTGCTCCAACAGAATGATTATACACTTCGTCGTGGCTCTATTACATCTTTGAATGTCTAGAGCGATAGAAAAGACGTATTTGTGGCCGCACAACGTCTCAGCGCTCCAAAAGAATGATTATACCCTTCGTTGGGGCTCCATTGCATCTGTGCATGTCTATAGCGATAGAAAGGACGTACCTGTGGCTGCATAACGTCTTAGCGCTCCAACAGATGATTATACACTTGTTCTGTCTCTATTGCATCTGCGCGTGTCTATAGCGATAGAAACGACGTATCTGTGGCCGCAAAATGTCTTAGCGCTCCAAAAGAATGATTATACACTTCGTGGGGGCTTCATTGCATGTATGCATGTCTAGAGCGATAGAAAGGACGTATCTTTGGCCGCACAACTTCTTAGCATTCCAACAGAATGATGATACACTTCGTTGGGGCTCTATTGCATCTGTGCATGTCTAGAGCGATAGAAAGGACGTATCTGTGGCCGTACAACGTCTTAATGCTCCAGCAGAATGATTATACACTTCGTTGAGGCTTCATTGCATGTATGCATGTCTAGAGCGAAAGAAAAGACGTATTTGTGGCCGCACAACGTCTCAGCGCTCCAAAAGAATGATTATACACTTCGTTGGGGCTCTATTGCATCTGCGCATGTCTATAGCGATAGAAAGGACGTATCTGTGGCCGCACAACGTCTTAATGCTCCAGCAGAATGATTATACACTTCGTTGGGGCTCATTTTCATCTGTGCATGTCTAGAGCGATAGAAAGGACGTATCTGTGGCCGTACAACGTCTTAATGCTCCAGCAGAATGATTATACACTTTGTTGGGGCTCTATTGCATGTATGCATGTCATGAGCGATAGAAAGGACGTATCCGTGGCCGTACAACGTTTTAATGCTCCAGCAGAATAATTATACACTTTGTTCTGGCTTGATTGCATGTATGCATGTCTAGAGCGATAGAAAGACGTACCTGTGACCGCACAACGTCTCAGCGCTCCAAAAGAATGATTATAAACTTCGTTGGGGCTTTATTGCATGCATGCATGTCTAGAGCGATAGAAAGGACGTATCTGAGGCCGCACAACGTCTTAATGCTCCAGCAGAATGATTATACACTTTGTTGGGGATCTATTGCATGTATGCATGCCTAGAGCGATAAAAAGGACGTATTTTTGGCCGCACAACGTCTCAGCGCTCCAACAGAATGATTATACACTTCGTTGGGGCTCTTTTGCATCTGTGCATGTCTAGAGCGATACAAAGGATGTATCCGTGGCCGTACAACGTCTTAATGCTCCAGCATATTGATTATACACTTCGTTGGGGCTCTATTGCATGTATGCATGTCTAGAGCGATAGAAAGGACGTATCTGTGGCCGCACAACGTCTCAGCGCTCCAACAGAATGATTATACACTTCGTTGGGGCTCCATTGCATCTGTGCATGGCTAGAGGGTTTAAAAGGACGTATCTTTGGCCGTACAACGTCTTAGCGCTCCAACAGAATGATTATACACTTCGTTGGGGCTCTATTTCATCTGTGCATGTCTAGAGCGATAGAAAGAACGAATCTGTGGCCGTACAACGTCTTAATGCTCCAGCAGAATGATTATACACTTCGTTGGGGCTCTATTGCATGTATGCATGTCTAGAGCGATAGAAAGGACGTATCTGTGGCCGCACAACGTCTCAGCGCTCCAACAGAATGATTATACACTTCGTTGGGGCTCCATTGCATCTGTGCATGCCTAAAGCGATAAAAAGGACGTATCTTTGGCCGCACAATGTCTTAGCGCTCCAGCAGAATGATTATACACTTCGTTGGGGCTCTATTGCATCTGTGCATGTCTAGAGCGATAGAAAGGACGTATCTGTGGCCGCACAACGTCTTAATGCTCCAGCAGAATGATTATACACTTTGTTCAGGCTGGATTGCATGTATGCATGTCTAGAGCGATAGAAAGGACGTATTTGTGGCCGCACACTGTCTTAATGCTCCAACAGAATGATTATACACTTCGTTGGGGCTCAATTCCATCTGTGTATGCCTAGAGCGATAAAAAGGACGTATCTGTGGCCGTACAACGTCTTAATGCTCCAGCAGAATGATTATACACTTTGATGGGACTCTATTGCATGTATGCATTTCTAGAGCGATAAGAAGGACATATCTGTGGCCTCACAACGTCTCAGCACTCCAAAAGAATGCTTATTCACTTCGTTAGGGCTCCATTGCATGTATGCATGTCTAGAGCGATAGAAAGGACGTATTTGTGGCCGCACAACGTCTTAGTGCTCCAGCATAATGATTATACACTTCGTTGGGGCTCAATTATATCTGTGCATGCCTAGAGCGATAAAAAGGACGTATTTTTGGCCGCACAACGTCTTAGCGCTCCAACAGAATGATTATACACTTCGTTGGGGCTCCATTGCATCTGTGCATGCCTAGAGCGATAAAAAGGACGTATTTGTGGCCGCACAACGTCTTAATGCTCCAACAGAATGATTATACACTTCGTTGGGGCTCTATTTCATTTGTGCATGTCTATAGCGATAGAAAGGACGTATCTGTGGCCGTACAACGTCTTAATGCTCCAGCAGAATGATTCTACACTTTGTTCTGGCTTGATTGCATGTATGCATGTCTAGAGCGATAAAAAGGACGTATCTGTGGCCTCACAACGTCTCAGCGCTCCAACAGAATGATTATACACTTCGTTGGGGCTCCATTGCATGTATGCATGTCTATAGCGATAGAAAGGACGTATTTATGGCCTCACAACGTCTTAATACTCCAACAGAATGATTATACGCTTCCTTGGGGCTCAATTTCATCTGTGCATGCCTAGAGCGATAGAAAGGACGTATCTGTGGCCGCACAACGTCTCAGCGCTCCAACTGAATATTAATACACTTCGTTGGGGCTCCATTGCATCTGTGCATGCCTAGAGCGATAAAAAGGACGTATCTTTGGCCGTACAACGTCTTAATGCTCCAGCAGAATTATTATACAATTCGTTGTTGGGACTCAATTCCATGTGTGCATGTCTAGAGCGATAAAAAGGACGTATCTGTGGCCGCACAACGTCTCAGCGCTCCAACAGAATGATTATACACTTCGTTGGGGCTCCATTGCATCTGTGCATGCCTAGAGCGATAAAAAGGACGTATTTATGGCCGCACAACGTCTTAATGCTCCAACAGAATGATTATACACTTCGTTGGGGCTCTATTTCATTTGTGCATGTCTATAGCGATAGAAAGGACGTATCTGTGGCTGCATAACGTCTTAGCGCTCCAACAGAATGATTACACACTTTGTTCTGTCTCTATTGCATCTGCGCATGTCTATAGCGATAGAAACGACGTATCTGTGGCCGCACAACGTCTTAGCTCTCCAGCAGAATGATTATACACTTCGTTGGGGCTCTATTTCATCTGTGCATGTCTAGAGCGATAGAAAGGACGTATCTGTAGCCGTACAACGTCTTAGCGCTCCAGCATAATGATTCTACACTTTGTTCTGGCTCTATTGCATGTATGCATTTCTAGAGCGATAGAAAGGACGTATCTGTGGCGCACAACGTCTCAGCGCTCCAAAAATGATTATACACTTTGTTGGGGCTCTTTTGCATGTATGCATGTCTAGAGCGATAGAAAGGACGTATCTGTGGCCGTACAACGTCTTAATGCTCCAGCAGAATGATTATACACTTCGTTGAGGCTTCATTGCATGTATGCATGTCTAGAGCGATAGAAAGGACGTATCTTTGCCCGCACACGTCTTAGCGCTCCAAAGAATGATTATACACTTCGTTGGGGCTCTATTTCATTTGTGCATGTCTAGAGCGATAGAAAGAACTTACCTGTGGCCGTACAACGTCTTAACGCTCCAGCATAATGATTATACACTTTGTTCTGGCTTGATTGCATGTATGCATGTCTAGAGCGATAAAAACGACGTACTTGTGGCCGCACAACGTCTCAGCGCTCCAAAAGAATGATTATACACTTCGTTGGGGCTCTATTGCATGTATGCATGTCTAGAGCGATAGAAAGGACGTATCTGAGGCCGCACAACGTCTTAATGCTCCAGCAGACTGATTATACACTTTGTTGTGGCTCTATTGCATCTGTGCAAGTTTATAGCGATAAGACGACGTATCTGTGGCCGCACAACGTCTTAGCGCTCCAGCAGAATGATTATACACTTCGTTGGGGCTCTATTTCATCTGTGCATGTCTAGAGCAATAGAAAGGACGTATCTGTGGCCGTACAACGTCTAAATGCTCACGCATAATGATTCTACACTTTGTTCTGGCTCTATTGCATGTATGCATGTCTAGAGCGATAGAAAGGACGTATCTGTGGCCGTACAACGTCTTAATACTCCAGCAGAATGATTAAACACTTCGTTGAGGCTTCATTGCATGTATGCATGTCTAGAGCGATAGAAAGGACGTATCTTTGGCCGCACAACGTCTTAGCGCTCCAACAGAATGATTATACACTTCGTTGGGGCTCTATTTCATCTGTGCATGTCTAGAGCGATAGAAAGGACGTATCTGTGGCCGTACAACGTCTTAATGCTCCAGCAGAATAATTATACACTTCGTTGGGGCTTCATTGCTTGTATGCATGTCTAGAGCGATAGAAAGGACGTATCTGTGGCCGTACAACGTCTTAATGCTCCAACAGAATGATTATACACTTCGTTGGGGCTCAATTCCATCTGTGCATGTCTAGAGCGATAGAAAGGACGTATCTGTGGCCGTACAACGTCTTAATGCTCCAGCAGAATGATTATACACTTCGTTGAGGCTTCATTGCATGTATGCATGTCTAGAGCGATAGAAAGGACGTATCTTTGCCCGCACAACGTCTTAGCGCTCCAACAGAATGATTATACACTTCGTTGGGGCTCTATTTCATCTGTGCATGTCTAGAGCGATAGAAAGGACGTATCTGTGGCCGTAAAACGTCTTAGCGCTCCAGCATAATGATTCTACACTGTTCTGGCTCTATTGCATGTATGCATTTCTAGAGCGATAGAAAGGACGTATCTGTGGCCGCAAAACGTCTCAGCGCTCCAAAAGAATGATTATACACTTCGTTGGGGCTCTTTTGCATGTATGCATGTCTAGAGCGATAGAAAGGACGTATCTGTGGCCGTACAACGTCTTAATGCTCCAGCAGAATGATTATACACTTCGTTGAGGCTTCATTGCATGTATGCATGTCTAGAGCGATAGAAAGGAGTATTTTGCCCGCACAACGTCTTAGCGCTCCAACAGAATGATTATACACTTCGTTGGGGCTCTATTTCATCTGTGCATGTCTAGAGCGATAGAAAGATCGTACCTGTGGCCGTACAACGTCTTAATGCTCCAGCATAATGATTATACACTTTGTTCTGGCTTGATTGCATGTATGCATGTCTAGAGCGATAGAGGGACGTACTTGTGGCCGCACAACGTCTCAGCGCTCCAAAAGAATGATTATACACTTCGTTGGGACTCTATTGCATGTATGCATGTCTAGAGCGATAGAAAGGACGTATCTTTGGCCGCACAACGTCTTAGCGCTCCAACAGAATGATTATACACTTCGTTGGGGCTCATTTTCATCTGTGCATGTCTAGAGCGATAGAAAGATCGTACCTGTGGCCGTACAACGTCTTAATGCTCCAGCATAATGATTATACGCTTTGTTCTGGCTTGATTGCATGTATGCAATGTCTTGAGCGATAGAGGAGTACTTGTGGCCGCACAACGTCTCAGCGCTCCAAAGAATGATATACACTTCGTTGGGGCTTATTGCATGTATGCATGTCTAGAGCGATAGAAAGGACGTATCTTTGCCCGCACAACGTCTTAGCGCTCCAACAGAAGATTATACACTTTGTTGGGGATCTATTGCATGTATGCATGCCTAGAGCGATAAAAAGGACGTATCTGTGGCCGCACAACGTCTCAGCGCTCCAACAGAATGATTATACACTTCGTTGGGGCTCTATTGCATGTATGCATGTCTAGAGCGACAGAAAGGACGATCTGTGGCCGTACAACGTCTTAATGCTCCAGCAGAATGATTATACACTTCGTTGAGGCTTCATTGCATGTATGCATGTCTAAAGCGATAGAAAGGACGTATCTTTGCCCGCACAACGTCTTAGCGCTCCAACAGAATGATTATACACTTCGTTGGGGCTCTATTTCATCTGTGCATGTCTAGAGCGATAGAAAGATGTACGTGACCGTACAACGTCTTAATGCTCCAGCATAATGATTCTACACTTTGTTCTGGCTCTTTTGCATGTATGCATGTCTAGAGCGATAGAGGGACGTACTTGTGGCCGCACAACGTCTCAGCGCTCCAAAAGAATGATTATACACTTCGTTGGGGCTCTATTGCATGTATGCATGTCTAGAGCGATAGAAAGGACGTATCTGAGGCCGCACAACGTCTTAATGCTCCAGCAGAATGATTATACACTTTGTTGGGGATCTATTGCATGTATGCATGCCTAGAGCGATAAAAAGGACGTATCTGTGGCCGCACAACGTCTCAGCGCTCCAAAAGAATGATTATAACTTCGTTGGGGCTCTATTGCATGTATGCATGTCTAGAGCGATAGAAAGGACGTATCTGTGGCCGTACAACGTCTTAATGATCCAGCAGAATGATTATACACTTCGTTGAGGCTTCATTGCATGTATGCATGTCTAGAGCGATAGAAAGGACGTATCTTTGCCGCGCACAACGTCTTAGCGCTCCAACAGAATGATTATACACTTCGTTGGGGCTCTATTTCATCTGTGCATGTCTAGAGCGATAGAAAGATCGTACCTGTGACCGTACAACGTCTTAATGCTCCAGCATAATGATTATGCATTTGTTGTTCTGGCTTGATTGCATGTATGCATGTCTAGAGCGATAGAGGACGTACTTGTGGCCGCACAACGTCTCAGCGCTCCAAAAGAATGATTATACACTTCGTTGGGGCTCTATTGCATGTATGCATGTCTAGAGCGATAGAAAGGACGTATCTGAGGCCGCACAACGTCTTAATGCTCCAGCAGAATGATTATACACTTTGTTGGGGATCTATTGCATGTATGCATGCCTAGAGCGATAAAAAGGACGTATCTGTGGCGCGCACAACGTTCACAGCGCTCCAAAAGAATGATTATACACTTCGTTGGGGCTCTATTGCATGTATGCATGTCTAGAGCCAGAAAGAACGATCTGTGGCGTACAACGTCTTAATGCTCCAGCAGAATGATTATACACTTCGTTGAGGCTTCATTGCATGTATGCATGTCTAAAGCGATAGAAAGGACGTATCTTTGCCCGCACAACGTCTTAGCGCCCACAGAATGATTATACACTTCGTGGGGTCTATTTCATCTGTGCATGTCTAGAGCGATAGAAAGATCGTACCTGTGACCGTACAACGTCTTAATGCTCCAGCATAATGATTCTACACTTTGTTCTGGCTCTATTGCATGTATGCATGTCTAGAGCGATAGAGGGACGTCTTGTGGCCGCACAACGTCTCAGCGCTCCAAAAGAATGATTATACACTTCGTTGGGCTCTATTGCATGTATGCATGTCTAGAGCGATAGAAAGGACGTATCTGAGGCCGCACAACGTCTTAATGCTCCAGCAGAATGATATACACTTTGTTGGGGATCTATTGCATGTATGCATGCTAGAGCGATAGAAAGGACGTATCTGTGGCCGCACAACGTCTCAGCGCTCCAAAAGAATGATTATACACTTCGTTGGGGCTCTATTGCATGTATGCATGTCTAGAGCGATAGAAAGGACGTATCTGTGGCCGTACAACGTCTTAATGCTCCAGCAGAATGATTATACACTTCGTTGAGGCTTCATTGCATGTATGCATGTCTAGAGCGATAGAAAGGTATCTTTGCCCGCACAACGTCTTAGCGCTCCAACAGAATGATTATACACTTCGTTGGGGCTCTATTTATCTGTGCATGTCTAGAGCGATAGAAAGATCGTACCTGTGACCGTACAACGTCTTAATGCTCCAGCATAATGATTATGCACTTTGTTCTGGCTTGATTGCATGTATGCATGTCTAGAGCGATAGAGGGTACTTGTGGCCGCACAACGTCTCAGCGCTCCAAAAGAATGATTATACACTTCGTTGGGGCTCTATTGCATGTATGCATGTCTAGAGCGATAGAAAGGACGTATCAAGAGGCCGCACAACGTTTAATGCTCCAGCAGAATGATTATACACTTTGTTGGGATCTATTGCATGTATGCATGCCTAGAGCGATCAAAAGGACGTATCTTTGGCCGCACAACGTCTTAGCGCTCCAACAGAATGATTATACACTTCGTTGGGGCTCTATTTCATCTGTGCATGTCTAGAGCGATAGAAAGGACGTATCTGTGGCCGTACAACGTCTTAATGCTCCAGCAGAATAATTATACACTTCGTTGGGGCTTCATTGCTTGTATGCATGTCTAGAGCGATAGAAAGGACGTATCTGTGGCCGCACAACGTCTTAATGCTCCAACAGAATGATTATACACTTCGTTGGGCTCAGTTCCATCTGTGCATGTCTAGAGCGATAGAAAGGACGTATCTGAGGCGCACAACGTCTTAATGCTCACGTAGAATAGTTATACACTTATTGGGGCTCTATTGCATGTATGCATGCTAGAGCGATAAAAAGGACGTATCTGTGGCCGCACTAGGTCTTAGCGCTCCAAAAGAATAATTATACACTTCGTTGGGGCTCCATTGCATCTGTGCATGTCTAGAGCGATAGAAAGGACGTATCTGTGGCTGAATAACGTCTTAGCGCTCCAACAGAATAATTATACACTTTGTTCGTTTCTATTGCATCTGCGCATGTCTATAGCGATAGAAACGACGTATTGTGGCCGACAAGTCTTAGCGCTCCAAAAGAATGATTATACACTTTGTTGTGGCTTCATTGCATGTATGCATGTCTAGAGCGATAGAAAGGACGTATCTGTGGCCGCACAACGTCTCAGCGCTCCAACAGAATGATTATACACTTCGTTGAGGCTCCAATGCATCTGTGCATGCCTAAAGCGATAAAAAGGACGTATCTTTGGCCGCACAACGTGTTAGCGCTCCAACAAATGATTATACACTTCGTTGGGGTCTATTTCATCTGTGATGTCTAGAGCGATAGAAAGAACTTACTGTGGCCGTACAACGTCTTAATGCTCCAGCAGAATGATTATACACTTTGTTCTGGCTTCATTGCATGTATGCATGTCTAGAGCGAAAGAAAAGACGTATTTGTGGCCGCACAACGTCTCAGCGCTCCAAAAGAATGATTATACACTTCGTTGAGGCTCCATTGCATCTGTGCATGTCTATAGCGATAGAAAGGACGTATCTGTGGCTGCATAACGTCTCAGCACTCCAACAGAATGATTATACACTTTGTTCTGTCTCTATTGCATCTGCGCATGTCTATAGCGATAGAAAGGACGTATCTGTGGCCGCACAACGTCTAAATGCTCCAGCAGAATGATTATACACTTCGTTGGGGCTCATTTTCATCTGTGCATGTCAAGAGCGATAGAAAGGACGTATCTGTGGCCCTACACGTCTTAATGCTCCAGGAATGATTATACTTAATTCGGGCTGGATTGGATGTATGCATGTCTAGAGCGATAGAAAAAACGTATCTGTAGCCGCACAACGTCTCAGCCTCCAAAAGAATGATTTTACACTTCGTTGGGCTCAATTATATCTGTGCATGCCTAGAGCGATAAAAAGGACGTATTTTTGGCCGCACAACGTCTTAGCGCTCCAACAGAATGATTATACACTTCGTTGGGGCTCCATTGCATCTGTGCATGCCTAGAGCGATTAAAAGGACGTATCTGTGGCCGCACAAGGTCTTAGCGCTCCAAAGAATGATTATACACTTCGTTGGGCTCCATTGCATCTGTGCATGTCTAGAGCGATAGAAAGGTATCTGTGGCTGAATAACGTCTTAGCGCTCCAACAGAATAATTATACACTTTGTTCTGTTTCTATTGCATCTGCGCATGTCTATAGCGATGAAACGACGTATCTGTGGCCGCACAACGTCTT
>MBPM02000357.1:0-20250 GCA_001695595.3 Plasmopara viticola | reverse complement strand
AAACGCGTGGCTGCATGCCCAGGAAGCTGTATTGAACGTATCTGAGGCTGTAAGAAGAATCGGCACTTCAAATGGAGCAGAACTCGCTAAGGTATGCTTGCAACGCATATGTGCTGCTCAAGAAGCTAGATTTGACGTATTTGAGGCCGTAGAAGAACCGGCACTTCAAATGGAAAGTATTTGCTAAGGTACGCTTGCAACGCATATGTGCTTGCTCAGAAATCTAGCTTTGACGTATCTGAGGCCGTAGAAAGAATCTGCTCTTCAAATGGAGCAGAACTCGCTGAGTTACGCTTGAAACGAGTATGTGCTTGCTCAGGAAGCGAGTTTTGACGTATCTGAGCCGTAGGAAGAATCGGCGCTTCTATTGGAGCAGCAATCGCTAAGTTTTACTTAAAACGCGTGACTGCATGTCCAGGAAGCTGTATTGAACGTATCTGAGGCTGTAAGAAGAATCGGCACTTCGAATGATGCAGTATTTGCTAAGGTATGCTTGCAACGCATATGTGCTTGCTCAGGAAGCTAGATTTGACGTATTTGAGGCCGTAGGAAGAATCTGCTCTTCAAATGGAGCAGAGAACTCGCTGAGTTACGCTTGAAACGAGTATGTGCTTGCTCAGGAAGCGAGTTTTGACGTATCTGAGCCGTAGGAAGAATCGGCGCATCTATTGGAGCAGCAATCGCTGAATTCTACTTAAAACGCGTGGCTGCATGTCCAGGAAGCTGTAATTGAACGTATCTGAGGCTGTAAGAAGAATCGGCACTTCGAATGATGCAGTATTTGCTAAGGTATGCTTGCAACGCATATGTGCTTGCTCAGGAAGCTAGATTTGACGTATCTGAGGCCGTAGAAAGATTCGGCTCTTCAAATGGAGCAGAACTCGCTGAGTTACGCTTGAAACGAGTATGTGCTTGCTCAGGAAGCGATTTTGACGTAACTGAGCCGTAGGAAGAATCGGCGCATCTATTGGAGCAGCAATCGCTAAGTTTTACTTAAAACGCGTGACTGCATGTCCAGGAAGCTGTATTGAACGTATCTGAGGCTGTAAGAAGAATTGGATCTTCAAACGGAAAAGACTCGCTTAGTTACGCTCGGCACGCGTGTCTGCATGTCCTGAAAGCTACATTTGACGTATCTGAGGCCGTAGGAGGAATCGGCACTTCAAATGGAGCACTATTTGCTAAGGTATGCTTGCAACGCATATGTGCTTGTTCAGGAAGCTAGATTTGACGAATCTGAGGCCCTAGGAAGAATCGGCACTTCAATTGGAGCAATATTCGCCAAGGTTTGATTGCAACGAGTATGTGCTTGCTCAAGAAGCGAGATCTGACGTATCTGAGCCGTAGGAAGAATCGGCGCTTCTATTGGAGAAGCAATCGCTGAGTTCTACTTAAAACGCGTGGCTGCATGTCAGGAAGCTGTATTGAACGTATCTGAGGCTGTAAGAAGAATCGCCAATTCAAATGGAGCAGTATTTGCTAAGGTATGCTTGCAACGCATATGTGCTTGCTCAGGAAGCTAGATTTGACAATCTGAGGCCGTAGAAAGATTCGGCTCTTCAATGGAGCAGATCTCGCTGAGTTACGCTTGAAACGAGTATGGGCTTGCTCAGGAAGCGAGATTTGACGTATCTGAGCCGTAGGAAAGAATCGGCGCTTCTATTGAAGCAGCAATCCTGAGTTCTACTTAAAAACGCGTGGCTGCATGCCCAGGAAGCTGTATTGAACGTATCTGAGGCTGTAAGAAGAATCGGCACTTCAAATGGAGCAGAACTCGCTAAGGTATGCTTGCAACGCATATGTGCTTGCTCAGGAAGCTAGATTTGACGTATCTGAGGCCGTAGGAAGAACCGGCACTTCAAATGGAAAGGTTTTGCTAAGGTACGCTTGCAACGCATATGTGCTTGCTCAGAAAGCTAGCTTTGACGTATCTGAGGCCGTAGAAAGAATCTGCTCTTCAAATGGAGCAGAACTCGCTGAGTTACGCTTGAAACGAGTATGTGCTTGCTCAGGAAGCGAGTTTTGACGTATCTGAGCCGTAGGAAGAATCGGCGCTTCTATTGGAGCAGCAATCGCTAAGTTTTACTTAAAACGCGTGACTGCATGTCCAGGAAGCTGTATTGAACGTATCTGAGGCTGTAAGAAGAATCGGCACTTCGAATGATGCAGTATTTGCTAAGGTATGCTTGCAACGCATATGTGCTTGCTCAGAAGCTAGATTTGACGTATTTGAGGCCGTAGGAAGAATCTGCTCTTCAAATGGAGCAGAACTCGCTGAGTTACGCTTGAAACGAGTATGTGCTTGCTCAGGAAGCGAGTTTTGACGTATCTGAGCCGTAGGAAGAATCGGCGCATCTATTGGAGCAGCAATCGCTGATTCTACTTAAAACGCGTGGCTGCATGTCCAGGAAGCTGTATTGAACGTATCTGAGGCTGTAAGAAGAATCGGCACTTCGAATGATGCAGTATTTGCTAAGGTATGCTTGCAACGCATATGTGCTTGCTCAGGAAGCTAGATTTGACGTATCTGAGGCCGTAGAAAGATTCGGCTCTTCAAATGGAGCAGAACTCGCTGAGTTACGCTTGAAACGAGTATGTGCTTGCTCAGGAAGCGAGTTTTGACGTAACTGAGCCGTAGAAGAATCGGCGCATCTATTGGAGCAGCAATCGCTAAGTTTTACAAAACGCGTGACTGCATGTCCAGGAAGCTGTATTGAACGTATCTGAGGCTGTAAGAAGAATTGGATCTTCAAACGGAAAAGAACTCGCTTAGTTACGCTCGGCACGCGTGTCTGCATGTCCTGAAAGCTACATTTGACGTATCTGAGGCCGTAGAGGAATCGGCACTTCAAATGGAGCACTATTTGCTAAGGTATGCTTGCAACGCATATGTGCTTGTTCAGGAAGCTAGATTTGACGAATCTGAGGCCCTAGGAAGAATCGGCACTTCAATTGGAGCAATATTCGCCAAGGTTTGATTGCAACGAGTATGTGCTTGCTCAAGAAGCAAGATCTGACGTATCTGAGCCGTAGGAAGAATCGGCGCTTCTATTGGAGAAGCAATCGCTGATTCTACTTAAAACGCGTGGCTGCATGTCAGGAAGCTGTATTGAACGTATCTGAGAGGCTGTAAGAAGAATCGCCAATTCAAATGGAGCAGTATTTGCTAAGGTATGCTTGCAACGCATATGTGCTTGCTCAGGAAGCTAGATTTGACGAATCTGAGGCCGTCGAAAGATTCGGCTCTTCAAATGGAGCAGATCTCGCTGGTTACGCTTGAAACGAGTATGGGCTTGCTCAGGAAGCGAGATTTGACGTATCTGAGCCGTAGGAAGAATCGGCGCTTCTATTGAAGCAGCAATCCCTGAGTTCTACTTAAAACGCGTGACTTCATGCCCAGGAAGCTGTATTGAACGTATCTGAGGCTGTAAGAAGAATCGGCACTTCAAATGGAGCAGAACTCGCTAAGGTATGCTTGCAACGCATATGTGCTTGCTCAAGAAGCTAGATTTGACGTATTTGAGGCCGTAGGAAGAACCGGCACTTCAAATGGAAAGGTATTTGCTAAGGTACGCTTGCAACGCATATGTGCTTGCTCAGAAATCTAGCTTTGACGTATCTGAGGCCGTAGAAAGAATCTGCTCTTCAATGGAGCAGAACTCGCTGAGTTACGCTTGAAACGAGTATTGCTTGCTCAGGAAGCGAGTTTTGACGTATCTGAGCCGTAGGAAGAATCGGCGCTTCTATTGGAGCAGCAATCGCTAAGTTTTACTTAAAACGCGTGACTGCATGTCAGGAAGCTGTATTGAACGTATCTGAGGCTGTAAGAAGAATCGGCACTTCGAATGATGCAGTATTTGCTAAGGTATGCTTGCAACGCATATGTGCTTGCTCAGGAAGCTAGATTGACGTATTTGAGGCCGTAGGAAGAATTGCTCTTCAAATGGAGCAGAACTCGCTGAGTTACGCTTGAAACGAGTATGTGCTTGCTCAGAAGCGAGTTTTGACGTATCTGAGCCGTAGGAAGAATCGGCGCATCTATTGGAGCAGCAATCGCTGAGTTCTACTTAAAACGCGTGGCTGCATGTCCAGGAAGCTGTATTGAACGTATCTGAGGCTGTAAGAAGAATCGGCACTTCGAATGATGCAGTATTTGCTAAGGTATGCTTTGCAACGCATATGTGCTTGCTCAGGAAGCTAGATTTGACGTATCTGAGGCCCGTAGAAAGATTCGGCTCTTCAAATGGAGCAGAACTCGCTGAGTTACGCTTGAAACGAGTATGTGCTTGCTCAGGAAGCGAGTTTTGACGTAACTGAGCCGTAGGAAGAATCGGCGCATCTATTGGAGCAGCAATCGCTGAGTTCTACTTAAAACGCGTGGCTGCATGTCCAGGAAGCTGTATTGAACGTATCTGAGGCTGTAAGAAGAATCGGCACTTCGAATGATGCAGTATTTGCTAAGGTATGCTTGCAACGCATATGTGCTTGCTCAAGAAGCTAGATTTGACGTATTTGAGGCCGTAGGAAGAACCGGCACTTCAAATGGAAAAGGTATTTGCTAAGGTACGCTTGCAACGCATATGTGCTTGCTCAGAAATCTAGCTTTGACGTATCTGAGGCCGTAGAAAGAATCTGCTCTTCAAATGGAGCAGAACTCGCTGAGTTACGCTTGAAACGAGTATGTGCTTGCTCAGGAAGCGAGTTTTGACGTATCTGAGCCGTAGGAAGAATCGGCGCTTCTATTGGAGCAGCAATCGCTAAGTTTTACTTAAAACGCGTGACTGCATGTCCAGGAAGCTGTATTGAACGTATCTGAGGCTGTAAGAAGAATCGGCACTTCGAATGATGCAGTATTTGCTAAGGTATGCTTGCAACGCAAATGTGCTTGCTCAGGAAGCTAGATTTGACGTATTTGAGGCCGTAGGAAGAATCTGCTCTTCAAATGGAGCAGAACTCGCTGAGTTACGCTTGAAACGAGTATGTGCTTGCTCAGGAAGCGAGTTTTGACGTATCTGAGCCGTAGGAAGAATCGGCGCATCTATTGGAGCAGCAATCGCTGAGTTCTACTTAAAACGCGTGGCTGCATGTCAGGAAGCTGTATTGAACGTATCTGAGGCTGTAAGAAGAATCGGCACTTCGAATGATGCAGTATTTGCTAAGGTATGCTTTGCAACGCATATGTGCTTGCTCAGGAAGCTAGATTTGACGTATCTGGGCCGTAGAAAGATTCGGCTCTTCAAATGGAGCAGAACTCGCTGAGTTACGCTTGAAACGAGTATGTGCTTGCTCAGGAAGCGAGTTTTGACGTAACTGAGCCGTAGGAAGAATCGGCGCATCTATTGGGCAGCAATCGCTAAGTTTTACTTAAAACGCGTGACTGCATGTCCAGGAAGCTGTATTGAACGTATCTGAGCTGTAAGAAGAATTGGATCTTCAAACGGAAAAGAACTCGCTTAGTTACGCTCGCACGCGTGTCTGCATGTCCTGAAAGCTACATTTGACGTATCTGAGGCCGTAGGAGGAATCGGCACTTCAAATGGAGCACTATTTGCTAAGGTATGCTTGCAACGCATATGTGCTTGTTCAGGAAGCTAGATTTGACGAATCTGAGGCCCTAGGAAGAATCGGCACTTCAATTGGAGCAATATTCGCCAAGGTTTGATTGCAACGAGTATGTGCTTGCTCAAGAAGCGAGATCTGACGTATCTGAGCCGTAGGAAGAATCGGCGCTTCTATTGGAGAAGCAATCGCTGAGTTCTACTTAAAACGCGTGGCTGCATGTCAGGAAGCTGTATTGAACGTATCTGAGGCTGTAAGAAGAATCGCCATTCAAATGGAGCAGTATTTGCTAAGGTATGCTTGCAACGCATATGTGCTGCTCAGGAAGCTAGATTTGACGAATCTGAGGCCGTAGAAAGATTCGGCTCTTCAAATGGAGCAGATCTCGCTGAGTACGCTTGAAACGAGTAGGCTTGCTCAGGAAGCGAGATTTGACGTATCTGAGCCGTAGGAAGAATCGGCGCTTCTATTGAAGCAGCAATCCCTGAGTTCTACTTAAAACGCGTGCTGCATGCCCAGGAAGCTGTATTGAACGTATCTGAGGCTGTAAGAAGAATCGGCACTTCAAATGGAGCAGAACTCGCTAAGGTATGCTTGCAACGCATATGTGCTTGCTCAAGAAGCTAGATTTGACGTATTTGAGGCCGTAGGAAGAACCGGCACTTCAAATGGAAAGGTATTTGCTAAGGTACGCTTGCAACGCATATGTGCTTGCTCAGAAATCTAGCTTTGACGTATCTGAGGCCGTAGAAAGAATCTGCTCTTCAAATGGAGCAGAACTCGCTGAGTTACGCTTGAAACGAGTATGTGCTTGCTCAGGAAGCGAGTTTTGACGTATCTGAGCCGTAGGAAGAATCGGCGCTTCTATTGGAGCAGCAATCGCTAAGTTTTACTTAAAACGCGTGACTGCATGTCCAGGAAGCTGTATTGAACGTATCTGAGGCTGTAAGAAGAATCGGCACTTCGAATGATGCAGTATTTGCTAAGGTATGCTTGCAACGCATATGTGCTTGCTCAGGAAGCTAGATTTGACGTATTGAGGCCGTAGAAGAACCGGCACTTCAAATGGAAAGGTATTTGCTAAGGTACGCTTGCAACGCATATGTGCTTGTTCAGGAAGCTAGATTTGACGAATCTGAGGCCCTAGGAAGAATCGGCACTTCAATTGGAGCAATATTCGCCAAGGTTTGATTGCAACGAGTATGTGCTTGCTCAAGAAGCTAGATCTGACGTATCTGAGCCGTAGGAAGAATCGCGCTTCTATTGGAGAAGCAATCGCTGAGTTCTACTTAAAACGCGTGGCTGCATGTCAGGAAGCTGTATTGAACGTATCTGAGGCTGTAAGAAGAATCGCCAATTCAAATGGAGCAGTATTTGCTAAGGTATGCTTGCAACGCATATGTGCTTGCTCAAGAAGCTAGATTTGACGAATCTGAGGCCGTAGAAAGATTCGGCTCTTCAAATGGAGCAGATCTCGCTGAGTTACGCTTGAAACGAGTATGGCTTGCTCAGGAAGCGAGATTTGACGTATCTGAGCCGTAGGAAGAATCGGCGCTTCTATTGAAGCAGCAATCCCTGAGTTCTACTTAAAACGCGTGGCTGCATGCCCAGGAAGCTGTATTGAACGTATCTGAGGCTGTAAGAAGAATCGGCACTTCAAATGGAGCAGAACTCGCTAAGGTATGCTTGCAACGCATATGTGCTTGCTCAAGAAGCTAGATTTGACGTATTTGAGGCCGTAGGAAGAACCGGCACTTCAAATGGAAAGGTATTTGCTAAGGTACGCTTGCAACGCATATGTGCTTGCTCAGAAATCTAGCTTTGACGTATCTGAGGCCGTAGAAAGAATCTGCTCTTCAAATGGAGCAGAACTCGCTGAGTTACGCTTGAAACGAGTATGTGCTTGCTCAGGAAGCGAGTTTTGACGTATCTGAGCCGTAGGAAGAATCGGCGCTTCTATTGGAGCAGCAATCGCTAAGTTTTACTTAAACGCGTGACTGCATGTCCAGGAAGCTGTATTGAACGTATCTGAGGCTGTAAAGAAGAATCGGCACTTCGAATGATGCAGTATTTGCTAAGGTATGCTTGCAACGCATATGTGCTTGCTCAGGAAGCTAGATTTGACGTATTTGAGGCCGTAGGAAGAATCTGCTCTTCAAATGGAGCAGAACTCGCTGAGTTACGCTTGAAACGAGTATGTGCTTGCTCAGGAAGCGAGTTTTGACGTATCTGAGCCGTAGGAAGAATCGGCGCATCTATTGGAGCAGCAATCGCTAAGTTTTACTTAAAACGCGTGACTGCATGTCCAGGAAGCTGTATTGAACGTATCTGAGGCTGTAAGAAGAATCGGCACTTCGAATGATGCAGTATTTGCTAAGGTATGCTTGCAACGCATATGTGCTTGCTCAGGAAGCTAGATTTGACGTATCTGAGGCCGTAGAAAGATTCGGCTCTTCAAATGGAGCAGAACTCGCTGAGTTACGCTTGAAACGAGTATGTGCTTGCTCAGGAAGCGAGTTTTGACATAACTGAGCCGTAGGAAGAATCGGCGCATCTATTGGAGCAGCAATCGCTAAGTTTTACTTAAAACGCGTGACTGCATGTCCAGGAAGCTGTATTGAACGTATCTGAGGCTGTAAGAAGAATTGGATCTTCAAACGGAAAAGAACTCGCTTAGTTACGCTCGGCACGCGTGTCTGCATGTCCTGAAAGCTACATTTGACGTATCTGAGGCCGTAGGAGGAATCGGCACTTCAAATGGAGCACTATTTGCTAAGGTACGCTTGCAACGCATATGTGCTTGTTCAGGAAGCTAGATTTGACGAATCTGAGGCCCTAGGAAGAATCGGCACTTCAATTGGAGCAATATTCGCCAAGGTTTGATTGCAACGAGTATGTGCTTGCTCAAGAAGCGAGATCTGACGTATCTGAGCCGTAGGAAGAATCGGCGCTTCTATTGGAGAAGCAATCGCTGAGTTCTACTTAAAACGCGTGGCTGCATGTCAGGAAGCTGTATTGAACGTATCTGAGGCTGTAAGAAGAATCGGCACTTCAAATGGAGCAGTATTTGCTAAGGTATGCTTGCAACGCATATGTGCTTGCTCAAGAAGCTAGATTTGACGAATCTGAGGCCGTAGAAAGATTCGGCTCTTCAAATGGAGCAGATCTCGCTGAGTTACGCTTGAAACGAGTATGGGCTTGCTCAGGAAGCGAGATTTGACGTATCTGAGCCGTAGGAAGAATCGGCGCTTCTATTGAAGCAGCAATCCCTGAGTTCTACTTAAAACGCGTGGCTGCATGCCCAGGAAGCTGTATTGAACGTATCTGAGGCTGTAAGAAGAATCGGCACTTCAAATGGAGCAGAACTCGCTAAGGTATGCTTGCAACGCATATGTGCTTGCTCAAGAAGCTAGATTTGACGTATTTGAGGCCGTAGGAAGAACCGGCACTTCAAATGGAAAGGTATTTGCTAAGGTACGCTTGCAACGCATATGTGCTTGCTCAGAAATCTAGCTTTGACGTATCTGAGGCCGTAGAAAGAATCTGCTCTTCAAATGGAGCAGAACTCGCTGAGTTACGCTTGAAACGAGTATGTGCTTGCTCAGGAAGCGAGTTTTGACGTATCTGAGCCGTAGGAAGAATCGGCGCTTCTATTGGAGCAGCAATCGCTAAGTTTTACTTAAAACGCGTGGCTGCATGTCCAGGAAGCTGTATTGAACGTATCTGAGGCTGTAAGAAGAATCGGCACTTCGAATGATGCAGTATTTGCTAAGGTATGCTTGCAACGCATATGTGCTTGCTCAGGAAGCTAGATTTGACGTATCTGAGGCCGTAGAAAGATTCGGCTCTTCAAATGGAGCAGAACTCGCTGAGTTACGCTTGAAACGAGTATGTGCTTGCTCAGGAAGCGAGTTTTGACGTAACTGAGCCGTAGGAAGAATCGGCGCATCTATTGGAGCAGCAATCGCTAAGTTTTACTTAAAACGCGTGACTGCATGTCCAGGAAGCTGTATTGAACGTATCTGAGGCTGTAAGAAGAATTGGATCTTCAAACGGAAAAGAACTCGCTTAGTTACGCTCGGCACGCGTGTCTGCATGTCCTGAAAGCTACATTTGACGTATCTGAGGCCGTAGGAGGAATCGGCACTTCAAATGGAGCACTATTTGCTAAGGTACGCTTGCAACGCATATGTGCTTGCTTAGAAATCTAGATTTAACGTATCTGAGGCCGTAGAGAGAATCGGCTCTTCAAATGGAGCAGAACTCGCTGAGTTACGCTTGAAACGAGTATGGGCTTGCTCAGGAAGCGAGATCTGACGTATCTTAGCCGTAGGAAGAATCGGCGCTTCTATTGGAGCAGCAATCGCTGAGTTCTACTTAAAACGCGTGGCTGCATGCCCAGGAAGCTGTATTGAACGTATCTGAGGCTGTAAGAAGAATCGGCACTTCAAATGGAGCAGAACTCGCTAAGGTATGCTTGCAACGCATATGTGCTTGCTCAGGAAGCTAGATTTGACGTATCTGAGGCCGTAGGAAGAACCGGCACTTCAAATGGAAAGGTATTTGCTAAGGTACGCTTGCAACGCATATGTGCTTGCTCAGAAAGCTAGCTTTGACGTATCTGAGGCCGTAGAAAGAATCTGCTCTTCAAATGGAGCAGAACTCGCTGAGTTACGCTTGAAACGAGTATGTGCTTGCTCAGGAAGCGAGTTTTGACGTATCTGAGCCGTAGGAAGAATCGGCGCATCTATTGGAGCAGCAATCGCTAAGTTTTACTTAAAACGCGTGACTGCATGTCCAGGAAGCTGTATTGAACGTATCTGAGGCTGTAAGAAGAATTGGATCTTTAAACGGAAAAGAACGCGCTTAGTTACGCTCGGCACGCGTGTCTGCATGTCCTGAAAGCTACATTTGACGTATCTGAGGCCGTAGAGGGAATCGGCACTTCAAATGGAGCAGTATTTGCTAAGGTACGCTTGCAACGCATATGTGCTTGCTCAGAAATCTAGATTTAACGTATCTGAGGCCGTAGAGAGAATCGGCTCTTCAAATGGAGCAGAACTCGCTGAGTTACGCTTGAAACGAGTATGGGCTTGCTCAGGAAGCGAGATCTGACGTATCTGAGCCGTAGGAAGAATCGGCGCTTCCATTTGAGCAGCAATCGCTGAGTTCTACTTAAAACGCGTGGCTGCATGCCCAGGAAGCTGTATTGAATGTATCTGAGGCTGTAAGAAGAATCGGCACTTCAAATGGAGCAGAACTCGCTAAGGTATGCTTGCAACGCATATGTGCTTGCTCAGGAAGCTAGATTTGACGTATCTGAGGCCGTAGGAAGAACCGGCACTTCAAATGGAAAGGTATTTGCTAAGGTACGCTTGCAACGCATATGTGCTTGCTCAAGAAGCGAGATCTGACGTATCTGAGCCGTAGGAAGAATCGGCGCTTCTATTGGAGAAGCAATCGCTGAGTTCTACTTAAAACGCGTGGCTGCATGTCAGGATGCTGTATTGAACGTATCTGAGGCTGTAAGAAGAATCGCCAATTCAAATGGAGCAGTATTTGCTAAGGTATGCTTGCAACGCATATGTGCTTGCTCAGGAAGCTAGATTTGACGAATCTGAGGCCGTAGAAAGATTCGGCTCTTCAAATGGAGCAGATCTCGCTGAGTTACGCTTGAAACGAGTATGTGCTTGCTCAGGAAGCGAGATTTGACGTATCTGAGCCGTAGGAAGAATCGGCGCTTCTATTGAAGCAGCAATCGCTGAGTTCTACTTAAAACGCGTGGCTGCATGCCCAGGAAGCTGTATTGAACGTATCTGAGGCTGTAAGAAGAATCGGCACTTCATATGGAGCAGAACTCGCTAAGGTATGCTTGCAACGCATATGTGCTTGCTCAAGAAGCTAGATTTGACGTATTTGAGGCCGTAGGAAGAACCGGTTTTTTTTAGCGAGTTCTGCTTCATTTGAAGCACCGATTCTTCCTCGGCCTCAGATATGTCAAATCTAGCTTCCAGGACATGCAGACACGCGTCCCAAGCGTGACTAAGCGATTGCTACTCCATTATTCCTACGGCCTCAGATTCGTCAAATCTAGCTTCCTGAGCAAGCACATATGCGCTGCAAGCGTAACCTGGCGAGTTCTGCTCCATTTGATGCGCCGATTCTTCCTACGGCCTCAGATACGTCAAATATTGCTTCCAGGACATGCAGACACGCGTTCCGAGCGTAACCAAGCGAGTTGTTCTCCGTTTGAAGATCCGATTCTTCTTACAGCCTCAGATGCGTTCAATACAGCTTCCTGGACATGCAGCCACGCGTTTTAAGTAGAACTCAGCGATTGCTGCTTCAATAGAAGCGCCGATTCTTCCTACGGCTCAGATACGTCAAATCTCGCTTCCTGAGCAAGCACATACTCGTTTCAAGCGTAACTCAGCGAGATCTGCTCCATTTGAAGAGCCGAATCTTTCTACGGCCTCAGATTCGTCAAATCTAGCTTCCTGAGCAAGCACATATGCGTTGCAAGCATACCTTAGCGAGTTCTGCTCCATTTGAAGTGCCGATTCTTCTTACAGCCTCAGATACGTTCAATACAGCTTCCTGGGCATGCAGCCACGCGTTTTAAGTAGAACTCAGCGATTGCTGCTTCAATAGAAGCGCCGATTCTTCCTACGGCTCAGATACGTCAAATCTCGCTTCCTGAGCAAGCACATACTCGTTTCAAGCGTAACTCAGCGAGATCTGCTCCATTTGAAGAGCCGAATCTTTCTACGGCCTCAGATTCGTCAAATCTAGCTTCCTGAGCAAGCACATATGCGTTGCAAGCGTACCTTAGCGAGTTCTTCTCCAGTAGAAGCGCCGATTCTTCCTACGGCCTCAGATACGTCAAATCTAGCTTCCTGAGCAAGCACATATGCGTTGCAAGCATACCTTAGCGAGTTATTCTTCATTTGAAGCGCCGATTCTTCTTCGGCCTCAGATTTGTCAAATCTAGCTTCCTGAGCAAGCACTTATGCGTTGCAAGCGTACCTTTGCGAGTTCTGCTCCATTTGAAGCGCCGATTCTATCCACGGCCTCAGATACGTCAGATCTAGCTTCCTGAGCAAGCTCATATGCGTTGCAAGCGTACCTTAGCGAGTTCTTCTTTATTTGAAGCGCCGATTCTTCTCACGGCCTCGGATACGTTCAATACAACTTCCTGAACATGCAGCCACGCGTTTTAAGTAGAACTCAGAGATTCTTGCTTCAATAGAAGCGCCTATTCTTTTCACGGCTCAGATACGTCAAATCTAGCTTCCTGAGCAAGCACATATGCATTGCAAGCGTACCTTAACTAATACTGCTCTATTTGAAGTGCCGATTCTTCCTACGGCCTCGGATACGTCAAATTTAGCTTTCAGGACATGCACATATGCGTTGCAAGCGAACCTAGCGAGTTCTGCTCCATTTGAAGCGCCGATTCTTCCCACGGCCTCCGATACGTCAATTCTAGCTTCCTGAGCAAGCACATATGCGTTGCAAGCGTACCTTAGCGAGTTCTGCTTCATTTGAAGCGCCAATTCTTCCCACGGCCTCAGATACGTCAAATATAGCTTCCAGGACATGCAGACACGCGTTCCGAGCGTAACCAAGCGAGTTCTTCTCCGTTTGAAGATCCGATTCTCCCCACAGCCTCAGATACGTCAAATCTAGCTTTCAGAGCAAGCACATATGCGTTGCAAGCGTACCTAGCGAGTTCAGCTCCATTTGAAGCGCCGATTCTATCCACGGCCTCAGATACGTCAGATCTAGCTTCCTGAGCAAGCTCATATGCGTTGCAAGCGTACCTTAGCGAGTTCTTCTTTATTTGAAGCGCCGATTCTTCTTCGGCCTCAGATTCGTCAAATCTAGCTTCCTGAGCAAGCACTTATGCGTTGCAAGCGTACCTTAGCGAGTTCTGCTCCATTTGAAGCGCCGATTCTTCTCACGGCCTCGGATACGTTCAATACAGCTTCCTGAACATGCAGCCACGCGTTTTAAGTAGAACTCAAAGATTCTTGCTCCAATAGAAGCGCCGATTCTTCCCACGGCTCAGATACGTCAAATCTAGCTTCCTGAGCAAGCACATATGCGTTGCAAGCGTATCTAAGCGAGTTCTGCTGTATTTGAAGCGCCGATTCTTCCTCGGCCTCAGATACGTCAAATGTAGCTTTCAGAACATGCAGACATGCGTTCCGAGCGTGACTAAGCGATTGCTGCTCCAGTAGAAGCGCCGATTCTTCCTACGGCCTCCGATACGTCAAATCTCGCTTCCGGAGCAAGCACATATGCATTGCAAGCGTACCTTAACTAATACTGCTCTATTTGGAGTGCCGATTCTTCCTACGGCCTCGGATACGTCAAATTTAGCTTTCAGGACATGCACATATGCGTTGCATGCGTAACTTAGCGAGTTCTGCTCAAGAAGAAGCGTCGATTCTTCCTACGGCTCAGATACGTCAAATTTCGCTTCCTGAGCAAGCACATATGCAGTGCAAGCGTATCTAAGCGAGTTCTGCTGTATTGAAGCGCCGATTCTCCTCGGCCTCAGATACGTCAAATGTAGCTTTCAGGACATGCAGACATGCGTTCCGAGCGTGACTAAGCGATTGCTGCTCCAGTAGAAGCGCCGATTCTTCCTACGGCCTCCGATACGTCAAATCTCGCTTCCTGAGCAAGCACATATGCATTGCAAGCGTACCTTAACTAATACCGCTCTATTTGAAGTGCCGTTCTTCTACGGCCTCGGATACGTCAAATTTAGCTTTCAGGACATGCACATATGCGTTGCATGCGTAAACTTAGCGAGTTTCTGCTCAGGGAAGAAAGCGTCCGATTCTTCCTACGGCTCAGATACGTCAAATCTAGCTTCCTGAGCAAGCACATATGCGTTGAAGCGTATCTAAGCGAGTTCTGCTTGTATTTTGAAGCGCCGATTTCTTCCTCGGCCTCAGATACGTCAAATGTAGCTTTCAGGACATGCAGACATGCGTTCCGAGCGTGACTAAGCGATTGCTGCTCCAGTAGAAGCGCCGATTCTTCCTACGGCCTTCGACACGTCAAATCTCGCTTCCTGAGCAAGCACATATGCATTGCAAGCGTACCTTAACTAATACTGCTCTATTTGAAGTGCCGATTCTTCCTACGGCCTCGATACGTCAAATTTAGCTTTCAGGACATGCACATATGCGTTGGGCATGCGTAACTTAGCGAAGTTCTGCTCAAGAAGAAGCGTCAATTCTTCATACGGCTCAGATACGTCAAATTTCGCTTCCTGAGCAAGCACATATGCAAGTGCAAGCGAACTTTTGGCGAAATACTGCTTCATTTGAAGTGCCGCTCTAACCACGGCCTCAGAAAAGTCAAATTATAGCTTCCAGACACATGGCAGACACGGAGTTCCGAGCGGAACCTTGGCGAATACTGCCTCCATTGAAGTGCCGGTTCTTCCCACGGCCTCAAATACGTCAAATATAGCTTCCAGAACATGCAGACACGTGTTCCGAGCGAAACCAGCCGAGTTCTTCTCCGTTTGAAGATCCAATTCTTCTAACAGCCTCAGGTACGTTCAATACAGCTTCCTAGACACGCAGACACGCGTTCCAAGCGTGACTAAGCGAGTCCTTCTCCAGTTGAAGCGCCGATTCTTTCTACGGCCTCAGAATACATCGTCAAATCTAGCTTTCAGAGCAAGCACATATTGTGTGCAAGCGTACCTAGCGAGTTCTGCTTAATTTGAAGCGCCGATTCTTCTTCGGCCTTAGATTCGTCAAATCTAGCTTCCTGAGCAAGCACTTATGCGTTACAAGCGTACCTAAGCGAGTATCTGCTCCATTTGAAGCGCCGATTCTTCTCACGGGCTCGGATACTTCAATACAGCTTCCTGAACATGCAGCCACGCGTTTTAAGTAGAACTCAGAGATTCTTGCTCCGATAGAAGCGCCAGATTCTTCCACGGCTCAGATACGTCAAATCTAGCTTCCTGAACATGCAGCCCACGCGTTTTTAAAGTAGAACTCAGAGATATATTGCTCCAATAGAAGCGCCGATTCTTCCCCGGCTCAGATACGTAAAATCTAGCTTCCTGAGCAAGCACATATGCGTTGCAAGCGTATCTAAGCGAGTTCTGCTATATTTGAAGCGCCGATTCTCCTCGGCCTCAGATACGTCAAATGTAGCTTTCAGGACATGCATACATGCGTTCCGAGCGTAACCAAGCGAGTTCTTCTTCCGTTTGAAGATCCGATTTCTTCTTACAGCCTCAGATACGTTCAATACAGCTTCCTGGACATGCAGCCACGCGTTTTAAGTAGAACTTAGCGATTGCTGCTCCAATCGATGCACCGATTTTTCGTACTGCTCAGATACGTCAAATCTAGCTTTCCTGAGCGAGCTCATATGCGTTGGAAGCGTATCTTATTGAGCCTGCTGTATGAAGCGTCGATTCTTCCTCGGTCTCAGATACGTCAAATGTAGCTTTCAGGACATGCATACATGCGTTCCGAGCGTGACTAAGCGAGTTCTTCTCCAGTAGAAGCGCCGATTCTTCCTACGGCTCCGATACGTCAAATCTCAGTTAAGGTACGCTTGCAATGCATATGATTCTTCCTACAGCCTCGGATACGTTCGATACATCTTCTTGGACATGCAGCCACGCCATTTAAAGCGCCAATACTTCCTACGGCCTCAGATACGTCAAATCTAGCTTCCTGAGCAAGCGCATATGCGTTGCAAGCGTAACCTGGCGAGTTCTGCTCCATTTGATGCGCCGATTCTTCCTACGGCTTCAGATACGTCAAATGTAGCTTTCAGGACATGCATACATGCGTTCCGAGCGTGGCTAAGCGAGCCCTTCTTCAGTAAGAAGCGCCGATTCTTCCTACGGCCTCAGATACGTCAAATCTAGCTTCCTGAGCAAGCACATACGCGTTGCAAGCGTAACTTAGCGAGTTCTGCTCCATTTGAAGGGACAATTCTTCCTACAGCCTCAGATACGTCTAATACAGCTTCCTGGACATGCATCCACGCGTTACAAGTAGAACATAGCGATTGCTGCTCCAATAGAAGCGCCGATTTTTCCCACGGCCTCAGATACGTGAAATCTAGCATCCTGAGCAAGCACATACGCGTTGCAAGCGTAACTTAGCGAGTTCTGCTCCATTTGATGCGCCGATTCTTCCTACGGCGTCAGATCCGGTAAATCTAGCTTCCAAGACATGCAGACACGCGTTCTAAGTAGAACTCAGCGATTCCTGCTCCAATAGAAGCGCCGATTCTTCCTACGGCCTCCGATACGTCAAATCTAGCTTCCTGAGCAAGCACATATGCGTTGCAAGCGAACCTTATCGAGTTCTGCTTCATTTGAAGCGCCGAATCTTCCCACGGCCTCAGATACGTCAAATCTAGCTTCCTGAGCAAGCACATATGCGTTGCAAGCGTACCTTAGCAAGTTCTTCTCCAGTAGAAGCGCCGATTCTTCTTACGGCCTCAAATACGTCAAATCTAGCTTCCTGAGCAAGCACATATGCGTTGCAAGCGTACCTTAGCGAGTTCTGCTCCATTTGAAGCGCCGATTCTTCTTCGGCCTCAGATTCGTCAAATCTAGCTTCCTGAGCAAGCACTTATGCGTTGCAAGCGTACCTTAGCGAGTTCTGCTCCATTTGAAGCGCCGATTCTTCTCACGGCCTCGGATACGTTCAATACAGCTTCCTGAACATGCAGCCACGCGTTTTAAGTAGAACTCAAAGATTCTTGCTCCAATAGAAGCGCCGATTCTTCCCACGGCTCAGATACGTCAAATCTAGCTTCCTGAGCAAGCACATATGCGTTGCAAGCGTATCTAAGCGAGTTCTGCTGTATTTGAAGCGCCGATTCTTCCTCGGCCTCAGATACGTCAAATGTAGCTTTCAGGACATGCAGACATGCGTTCCGAGCGTGACTAAGCGATTGCTGCTCCAGTAGAAGCGCCGATTCTTCCTACGGCCTTCGATACGTCAAATCTCGCTTCCTGAGCAAGCACATATGCATTGCAAGCGTACCTTAACTAATACTGCTCTATTTGAAGTGCCGATTCTTCCTACGGCCTCGGATACGTCAAATTTAGCTTTCAGGACATGCACATATGCGTTGCATGCGTAACTTAGCGAGTTCTGCTCAAGAAGAAGCGTCGATTCTTCCTACGGCTCAGATACGTCAAATTTCGCTTCCTGAGCAAGCACATATGCAGTGCAAGCGAACTTTGGCGAATACTGCTTCATTTGAAGTGCCGGTTCTAACCACGGCCTCAGAAAAGTCAAATATAGCTTCCAGAACATGCAGACACGAGTTCCGAGCGAACCTTGGCGAATACTGCTCCATTTGAAGTGCCGGTTCTTCCCACGGCCTCAAATACGTCAAATATAGCTTCCAGAACATGCAGACACGTGTTCCGAGCGAAACCAGCCGAGTTCTTCTCCGTTTGAAGATCCAATTCTTCTAACAGCCTCAGGTACGTTCAATACAGCTTCCTAGAACGCAGACACGCGTTCCGAGCGTGACTAAGCGAGTACTTCTCCAGTAGAAGCGCCGATTCTTTCTACGGCCTCAGATACGTCAAATCTAGCTTTCAGAGCAAGCACATATGTGTTGCAAGCGTACCTAGCGAGTTCTGCTTAATTTGAAGCGCCGATTCTTCTTCGGCCTTAGATTCGTCAAATCTAGCTTCCTGAGCAAGCACTTATGCGTTACAAACGTACCTTAGCGAGTTCTGCTCCAATTGAAGCGCCGATTCTTCTCACGGGCTCGGATACGTTCAATACAGCTTCCTGAACATGCAGCCACGCGTTTTAAGTAGAACTCAGAGATTCTTGCTCCGATAGAAGCGCCGATTCTTCCCACGGCTCAGATACGTCAAATCTAGCTTCCTGAACATGCAGCCACGCGTTTTAAGTAGAACTCAGAGATTATTGCTCCAATAGAAGCGCCGATTCTTCCCACGGCTCAGATACGTAAAATCTAGCTTCCTGAGCAAGCACATATGCGTTGCAAGCGTATCTAAGCGAGTTCTGCTATATTTGAAGCGCCGATTCTTCCTCGGCCTCAGATACGTCAAATGTAGCTTTCAGGACATGCATACATGCGTTCCGAGCGTAACCAAGCGAGTTCTTCTCCGTTTGAAGATCCGATTCTTCTTACAGCCTCAGATACGTTCAATACAGCTTCCTGGACATGCAGCCACGCGTTTTAAGTAGAACTTAGCGATTGCTGCTCCAATCGATGCACCGATTTTTCGTACTGCTCAGATACGTCAAATCTAGCTTCCTGAGCGAGCTCATATGCGTTGGAAGCGTATCTTAGCGAGTTCTGCTGTATTTGAAGCGTCGATTCTTCCTCGGCCTCAGATACGTCAAATGTAGCTTTCAGGACATGCAGACATGCGTTCCGAGCGTGACTAAGCGATTGCTGCTCCAGTAGAAGCGCCGATTCTTCCTACGGCCTCCGATACGTCAAATCTCAGTTAAGGTACGCTTGCAATGCATATGAGCAAGCACATATGCATTGCAAGCGTACCTTAACTAATTCTGCTGTATTTGGAGTTTCGATTCTTCCTACAGCCTCGGATACGTTCGATACATCTTCTTGGACATGCAGCCGCGCCATTTAAAGCGCCAATACTTCCTACGGCCTCAGATACGTCAAATCTAGCTTCCTGAGCAAGCGCATATGCGTTGCAAGCGTACCTTAGCGAGTTCTGCTCCATTTGATGCGCCGATTCTTCCTACGGCCTCAGATACGTCAAATGTAGCTTTCAGGACATGCATACATGCGTTCCGAGCGTGGCTAAGCGAGCCCTTCTTCAGTAGAAGCGCCGATTCTTCCTACGGCCTCAGATACGTCAAATCTAGCTTCCAGAGCAAGCACATACGCGTTGCAAGCGTAACTTAGCGAGTTCTGCTCCATTTGAAGGGAAAATTCTTCCTACAGCCTCAGATACGTCTAATACAGCTTCCTGGACATGCATCCACGCGTTACAAGTAGAACATAGCGATTGCTGCTCCAATAGAAGCGCCGATTTTTCCCACGGCCTCAGATACGTGAAATCTAGCATCCTGAGCAAGCACATACGCGTTGCAAGCGTAACTTAGCGAGTTCTGCTCCATTTGATGCGCCGATTCTTCCTACGGCGTCAGATCCGGTAAATCTAGCTTCCAAGACATGCAGACACGCGTTCTAAGTAGAACTCAGCGATTCCTGCTCCAATAGAAGCGCCGATTCTTCCTACGGCCTCCGATACGTCAAATCTAGCTTCCTGAGCAAGCACATATGCGTTGCAAGCGAACCTTATCGAGTTCTGCTTCATTTGAAGCGCCGAATCTTCCCACGGCCTCAGATACGTCAAATCTAGCTTCCTGAGCAAGCACATATGCGTTGCAAGCGTACCTTAGCAAGTTCTTCTCCAGTAGAAGCGCTGATTCTTCTTACGGCCTCAAATACGTCAAATCTAGCTTCCTGAGCAAGCACATATGCGTTGCAAGCGTAACTTAGCGAGTTCTGCTCCATTTGAAGCGCCGATTCTTCTTCGGCCTCAGATTCGTCAAATCTAGCTTCCTGAGCAAGCACTTATGCGTTGCAAGCGTACCTTAGCGAGTTCTGCTCCATTTGAAGCGCCGATTCTTCTCACGGCCTCGAATACGTTCA
>MBPM02000356.1:0-20296 GCA_001695595.3 Plasmopara viticola | reverse complement strand
ACGTTGTACGGCCACAGATACGTCCTTTCTTTCGCTCATGCACAGATACAAAAGAGCAAAACGAAGTGTATAATCATTCTGTTGGAGCGCTGAGACGTTGTACGGCCAAAGATACGTCCTTTCTTTCGCTCTAGACATGCACAGATGCAAAAGAGCAACAACGAAGTGTATAATCTTTTATGTATCGCTGAGACGTTGTACAGCCACAGAGACGTCCTTTCTATCGCTCTAGACATGCACAGATGCAATAGAGAACAACGAGTGTATAATATTCTGTTGGAGCGCTGAGACGTTTTCGGCCACAAATACGTCCTTTTTTTCGCTCTAAGCATGCACAGATGCAAAGAGCAACAACGAAGTGCATAATCAACCTATTGGAGAGCTAGCACGTTGTACGGCCACAGATACGTCCTTTTTCTTTCGCTCTAAGCATGCACAGATACAAAAGATCCCAACGAGTGTAATATATTCTGTTGGAGCGCTGAGACGTTGTACAGCCACAAACACGTCATTTCTATCGCTCTAGACATGCAAAGATGCGATATAGCCACAACAAAGTGTATATTAAGTCTATTGGAGCACTGAGACGTTGTACGGCCACAGATACGTCCTTTTTATCGCTCTAGACATGCACAATGCAATAGAGCCGCAACGAAGTATATAATACTTCTGTTGGGGCGCTGAGACGTTGTACGGCCACAAATACGTCCTTTTTTCGTTCTAGAGCATGAACAGATGCAAAAGAGCAACAACGAAGTGCGTAATCAATCTGTTGGAGAGCTAAGACGTTGTACGGCCACAGACACGTCCTTTCTTTCGCTCATGCACAGATACAAAAGAGCAAAAACGAAGTGTATAATCATTCTATTGGACCGCTGAGACGTTGTACAGCCACCGATACGTCCTTCCTATCGCTCCGGACATGCACAGATGCAATAGAGCCCCAACGAAGAGTTTAATCATTCTGTTGGAGCACTGAGACGTTGTACGGCCACAAAGACATCCTTTCTATCGCTCTAGACATGCACAGATGCAATAGAGCCACAACGAAGTGTATAATACTTCTGTTGGAGCGCTGAGACGTTGTACAGCCACAAACACGTCATTTCTATCGCTCTAGACATGCAAAGATGCGATATAGCCACAATATTAAGTCTATTGGAGCACTGAGACGTTGTACGGCCACAGATACGTCCTTTTTATCGCTCTAGACATGCACAGATCCAATAGAGCCACAACGAAGTGTATAATACTTCTGTTGGAGCGCTGAGACGTTGTACGGCCACAAATACGTCCTTTTTTTCGCTCTAAGCATGCACAGATGCAAAAGAGCAACAACGAAGTGCATAATCAATCTGTTGGAGAGCTAAGACGTTGTACGGCCACAGATACGTCCTTTCTTTCGCTCATGCACAGATACAAAAGAGCAAAAACGAAGTGTATAATCAATCTGTTGGAGCGCTGAGACGTTGTACGGCCAAAGGTACGTCCTTTCTTTCGCTCTAGACATGCACAGATGCAAAAGAGCAACAACGAAGTGTATAATCATTCCTTATGTATCGCTGAGACGTTGTACAGCCACAGAGACGTCCTTTCTATCGCTCTAGACATGCACAGATGCAATAGAGCCACAACGAAGTGTATAATACTTCTGTTGGAGCGCTGAGACGTTTTACGGCCACAAATACGTCCTTTTTTTCGCTCTAAGCATGCACAGATGCAAAAGAGCAACAACGAAGTGCATAATCAACCTATTGGAGAGCTAGCACGTTGTACGGCCACAGATACGTCCTTTCTTTCGCTCTAAGCATGCACAGATACAAAAGATCCCCAACGAAGTGTATAATCATTCTGTTGGAGCGCTGAGACGTTGTACAGCCACAAACACGTCATTTCTATCGCTCTAGACATGCAAAGATGCGATATAGCCACAACAAAGTGTATATTAAGTCTATTGGAGCACTGAGACGTTGTACGGCCACAGATACGTCCTTTTTATCGCTCTAGACATGCACAGATGCAATAGAGCCGCAACGAAGTATATAATACTTCTGTTGGGGCGCTGAGACGTTGTACGGCCACAAATACGTCCTTTTTTTCGTTCTAAGCATGAACAGATGCAAAAGAGCAACAACGAAGTGCGTAATCAATCTGTTGGAGAGCTAAGACGTTGTACGGCCACAGACACGTCCTTTCTTTCGCTCATGCACAGATACAAAAGAGCAAAAACGAAGTGTATAATCATTCTATTGGACCGCTGAGACGTTGTACAGCCACCGATACGTCCTTCCTATCGCTCCGGACATGCACAGATGCAATAGAGCCCCAACGAAGAGTTTAATCATTCTGTTGGAGCACTGAGACGTTGTATGGCAACAAAGACATCCTTTCTATCGCTCTAGACATGCACAGATGCAATAGAGCCACAACGAAGTGTATAATACTTCTGTTGGAGCGCTGAGACGTTGTACGGCCACAAATACGTCCTTTTTTTCGCTCTAAGCATGCACAGATGCAAAAGAGCAACAACGAAGTGTATAATCAATCTGTTGGAGAGCTGAGACGTTGTAAGGCCACAGATACGTCCAATTGTTCCCTCTAAGCATGCACAGATGCAAAAGAGCAACAACGAAGTGTATAATCATTCTGTTGGAGCGCTGAGACGTTGTACAGCCACAAACACGTCATTTCTATCGCTCTAGACATGCAAAGATGCGATAAGCCACAATAATAAGTCTATTGGAGCACTGAGACGTTGTACGGCCACAGATACGTCCTTTTTATCGCTCTAGACATGCACAGATCCAATAGAGCCACAACGAAGTGTATAATACTTCTGTTGGAGCGCTGAGACGTTGTACGGCCACAAATACGTCCTTTTTTTCGCTCTAAGCATGAACAGATGCAAAAGAGCAACAACGAAGTGCATAATCAATCTGTTGGAGAGCTAAGACGTTGTACGGCCACAGATACGTCCTTTCTTTCGCTCATGCACAGATACAAAAGAGCAAAAACGAAGTGTATAATCAATCTGTTGGAGCGCTGAGACGTTGTACGGCCAAAGGTACGTCCTTTCTTTCGCTCTAGACATGCACAGATGCAAAAGAGCAACAACGAAGTGTATAATCATTCCTTATGTATCGCTGAGACGTTGTACAGCCACAGAGACGTCCTTTCTATCGCTCTAGACATGCACAGATGCAATAGAGCCACAACGAAGTGTATAATACTTCTGTTGGAGCGCTGAGACGTTTTACGGCCACAAATACGTCCTTTTTTTTGCTCTAAGCATGCACAGATGCAAAAGAGCAACAACGAAGTGCATAATCAACCTATTGGAGAGCTAGCACGTTGTACGGCCACAGATACGTCCTTTCTTTCGCTCTAAGCATGCACAGATACAAAAGATCCCCAACGAAGTGTATAATCATTCTGTTGGAGCGCTGAGACGTTGTACAGCCACAGAGACGTCCTTTCTATCGCTCTAGACATGCAAAGATGCGATATAGCCACAGCAAAGTGTATATTAAGTCTATTGGAGCACTGAGACGTTGTACGGCCACAGATACGTCCTTTTTATCGCTCTAGACATGCACAGATGCAATAGAGCCACAACGAAGTGTATAATACTTCTGTTGGAGCGCTGAGACGTTGTACGGCCACAAATACGTCCTTTCTTTCGCTCTAGACATGCACAGATGCGATAGAGCCGCAACGAAGTGTATAATAATATATTGGAGAGCTGAGACATTGTACGGCCACCGATACGTCCTTTCTATCGCTCTACATATGCACAGATGCAATAGAGCCACGACGAATTGTATAATCATTGTGTTGGAGCACTGAGACGTTGTACGGCCACAGATACGTCGCTTTTATCGCTCAAGACATGCACAGAAGCGATACAGCCACAACAAAGTGTATAATCATTCTGTTGGAGCGCTGAGACGTTGGACGGCCACAAATACGTCCTTTCTTTCGCTCTAAGCATGCACAGATGCAAAAGAGCAACAACGAAGTGTATAGTCATTGGAGCGGTGAGACGTTGTACGGCCGAAGATACGTCCTTTCTTTCGCTCTAGTCATGCCCAGATGCAAAAGAGCCCCAACGAAGTGTATAATCATTCTGTTGGAGCGCTGAGACGTTGTTCGGCCACACATGCGTCCTTTCTATCGCTCTAGACATGCACAGATGCGATAGAGCCACAACGAAGTGTATAATAAGTCTGTTGGAGCGCTGAGACGTTGTACGGCCAAAGATACGTCCTTTCTTTCGCTCTAGACATGCACAGATGCAAAAGATCCCCAACGAAGTGTATAATCATTCTGTTGGAGCGCTGAGACGTTGTACAGCCACAGAGACGTCCTTTCTATCGCTCTAGACATGCACAGATGCGATAGAGCCACAGCGAAGTGTATAATCATTCTGTTGGAGCGCTGAGACGTTGGACGGCCACAAATACGTCCTTTCTTTCGCTCTAAGCATGCACAGATGCAAAAGAGCAACAACGAAGTGTATAGTCATTGGAGCGCTGAGACGTTGTACGGCCAAAGATACGTCTTTTCTTTCGCTCTAGACATGCACAGATGCAAAAGATCCCCAACGAAGTGTAAAATCAATATGTTAGAGCGCTGAGACGTTGTACGGCCACAGAGACGTCCTTTCTATCGCTCTAGACATGCACAGATGCAATAAAGCCACAACGAAGTGTATTATACTTCTGTTGGAGCGCTGAGACGTTGTACGGCCACAAATACGTCCTTTTTTTCGCTCTAAGCATGCACAGATGCAAAAGTGCAACAACGAAGTGTATAATCAATCTGTTGGAGAGCTGAGACGTTGTACGGCCACAGATACGTCCTTTCTTTCGCTCATGCACAGATACAAAAGAGCAAAAACGAAGTGTATAATCGTTCTGTTGAAGCGCTGAGACGTTGTACGGCCACAGGTACGTCCAATTTTTCGCTCTAAGCATGCACAGATGCAAAAGAGCAACAACGAAGTGTATAATCATTCTGTTGAAGCGCTGAGACGTTAGATACGTCCTTTCTTTCGCTCTAGACATGCACAGATGCGATAGATCCACAGCGAAGTGTATAATACTAATGTTGAAGCGCTGAGACGTTGTAGGCCACAGATACGTCCTTTCTATCGCTCTAAACATGCACAGATGCAATAGAGCCCCAACTAAGGTATAAGCGTTTAGTTGAAGCGCTGAGACGTTGTACGGCCAAAGATGCGTCCTTTCTGTCGCTCTAGACATGCAAAGATGCGATAGGGCCACAACGAAGTGTATAATATTCCTGTTGGATACTGAGACGTTGTACGGCCAAAGATACGTTCTTTCTATCACTCTAGACATGCACAGATGCAATAGAGCCACAACGAAGTGTATAATCATTTTGTTGGAGCGCTGAGGCGTTGTACGGCCACAGATACATTCTTTCTTTCGCTCTAGACATGTCCAGACGAGATAGAGCCACAACGAAGTGTAAAATCAATATGTTGGAGGGCTGAGACGTTGAAAGGCCACAGATACGTCCTTTCTTTCGCTCTAGACATGCACAGAAGCAATAGAGCCACGACGAAGTGTATAATAATTTTGTCGGAGTACTGAGACGCTGTACAGCCACAGATACGTCCATCTATCGCTCAAGACATGCATAGACGCGATAGAGCCACAACGAAGTGTATAATTATTCTGTTGGAGCGCTGAGACGTTGTACAGCGACAGATACGTCCTTTCTATCGCTCTAGACATGCACAGATGGAATAGAGTCACAACGAAGTGTATAAGCATTCTGTTGGAGCGCTGAGACGTTGTACGGCCAAAGATACGTCCTTTCTTTCGCACTAGACATGCACAGATGCAAAGGAGCCCCAACGAAGTGTATAATCATTCTATTGGACCGCTGAGACGTTGTACGGCCACCGATACGTCCTTCCTATCGCTCCGGACATGCACAGATGCAATAGAGCTTCAACGAAGTGTTTAATCACTCTGTTGGAGCGCTGAGACGTTGTACAGCCACAGAGACGTCCTTTCTATCGCTCTAGACATGCACAGATGCGATAGAGCCACAACGAAGTGTATAATACTTCTGTTGGAGCGCAGACGTTGTACGGCCATAGAAACGTCATTTCTTTCGCTCTTAACATGCGCAGATGCAATTAAGCTCCAACGAAAAGTTTAATCATTATGTTGGAGCACTGAGACGTTGTACGGCCAAAGATACGTCCTTTCTATCGCTCTAGACATGCACAGATTCGATAGAGCCACAACGAAGTGTATAATTATTATGTTGGAGCGCTGAGACGTTGTGCATCCACAGATACGTCCTTTCTATCGCTGTAGACATGCACACATGCAATAGAACCACAACGAAGTGTATAAGCATTCTGTTGGAGCGCTGAGACGTTGTACGGCCAAAGATACGACCTTTCTTTCGCTCTAGACATTCACAGATGCAATAGAGCCCCAACGAAGTGTATAATCATTCTATTGGACCGCTGAGACGTTGTACGGCCACCGATACGTCCTTCCTATCGCTCCGGACATGCACAGATGCAATAGAGCTTCAACGAAGTGTTTAATCATTCTGTTGGAGCGCTGAGACGTTGTACAGCCACAGAGACGTCCTTTCTATCGCTCTAGACATGTACACATGCAATAGAGCCACAACGAAGTGTATAAGCAGTATGTTGGAGCGCTGAGACGTTGTACGGCCAAAGATACGACCTTTCTTTCGCTCTAGACATGCACAGATGCAAAAGAGCCCCAACGAAGTGTAAAATCATTCTTTTGGGGCGCTGAGTCGTTTTACGGCCACAGATACGTCCTTTCGTTCGCTCTAGACATGCACAGATGCGATAGAGCCACAACGAAGTGTATAATACTTCTGTTGGAGCGCTGAGACGTTGTGCGGTCACAGATACGCCCTTTCTTTCGCTCTAGACATGCACAGATGCAAAAGAGCCCCAACGAAGTGTAAAATCATTCTGTTGGAGCGCTGAGACGTTGTACAGCCACAGAGACGTCCTTTCTATCGCTCTAGACATGCACAGATGCGATAGAGCCACAACGAAGTGTATAATACTTCTGTTGGACCGCTGAGACGTTGTACGGCCATAGAAACGTCATTTCTTTCGCTCTTAACATGCGCAGATGCAATTAAGCTCCAACGAAAAGTTTAATCATTATGTTGGAGCACTGAGACGTTGTACGGCCAAAGATACGTCCTTTCTATCGCTCTAGACATGCACAGATTCGATAGAGCCACAACGAAGTGTATAATTATTATGTTGGAGCGCTGAGACGTTGTGCATCCACAGATACGTCCTTTCTATCGCTCTAGACATGCACACATGCAATAGAACCACAACGAAGTGTATAAGCATTCTGTTGGAGCGCTGAGACGTTGTACGGCCAAAGATACGACCTTTCTTTCGCTCTAGACATTCACAGATGCAATAGAGCCCCAACGAAGTGTATAATCATTCTATTGGACCGCTGAGACGTTGTACAGCCAAAGAGAGGTCCTTTCTATCGCTCTAGACATGCACAGATGCCATAGAGCCACAACGAAGTGTTTAATCATTCTGTTGGAGCACTGAGACGTTGTACGGCCAAAGATACATCCTCTCTATCGCTCTAGATTTGCACAGATTCGATAGAGCCACAACGAAGTGTAGAATAATTCTGTTGGAGCGCTGAGACGTTGTGCGGTCACAGATACGTCCTTTCTATCGCTCTAGACATGCATAGACGCGATAGAGCCACAACGAAGTGTATAATTATTCTGTTGGAGCGCTGAGACGTTGTACGGCCAAAGATACGTCCTTTCTTTCGCACTAGACATGCACAGATGCAAAGGAGCCCCAACGAAGTGTATAATCATTCTATTGGACCGCTGAGACGTTGTACGGCCACCGATACGTCCTTCCTATCGCTCCGGACATGCACAGATGCAATAGTGCTTCAACGAAGTGTTTAATCACTCTGTTGGAGCGCTGAGACGTTGTACAGCCACAGAGACGTCCTTTCTATCGCTCTAGACATGCACAGATGCGATAGAGCCACAACGAAGTGTATAATACTTCTGTTGGAGGGCTGAGACGTTGTGCGGTCACAGATACGTCCTTTCTATCGCTCTAGACATGCATAGACGCGATAGAGCCACAACGAAGTGTATAATTATTCTGTTGGAGCGCTGAGACGTTGTACGGCCAAAGATACGTCCTTTCTTTCGCACTAGACATGCACAGATGCAAAGGAGCCCCAACGAAGTGTATAATCATTCTATTGGACCGCTGAGACGTTGTACGGCCACCGATACGTCCTTCCTATCGCTCCGGACATGCACAGATGCAATAGTGCTTCAACGAAGTGTTTAATCACTCTGTTGGAGCGCTGAGACGTTGTACAGCCACAGAGACGTCCTTTCTATCGCTCTAGACATGTACACATGCAATAGAGCCACAACGAAGTGTATAATACTTCTGTTGGAGGGCTGAGACGTTGTACGGCCAAAGATACGACCTTTCTTTCGCTCTAGACATGCATTGATGCAAAAGAGCCCCAACGAAGTGTAAAATCATTCTGTTGGAGCGCTGAGACGTTGTACGGCCAAAGATACGTCCTTTCTTTCGCACTAGACATGCACAGATGCAAAGGAGCCCCAACGAAGTGTATAATCATTCTATTGGACCGCTGAGACGTTGTACGGCCACCGATACGTCCTTCCTATCGCTCCGGACATGCACAGATGCAATAGTGCTTCAACGAAGTGTTTAATCACTCTGTTGGAGCGCTGAGACGTTGTACAGCCACAGAGACGTCCTTTCTATCGCTCTAGACATGTACACATGCAATAGAGCCACAACGAAGTGTATAATACTTCTGTTGGAGGGCTGAGACGTTGTACGGCCAAAGATACGACCTTTCTTTCGCTCTAGACATGCATTGATGCAAAGAGCCCCAACGAAGTGTAAAATCATTCTGTTGGAGCGCTGAGACGTTGTACGGCCAAAGATACGTCCTTTCTTTCGCACTAGACATGCACAGATGCAAAGGAGCCCCAACGAAGTGTATAATCATTCTATTGGACCGCTGAGACGTTGTACGGCCACCGATACGTCCTTCCTATCGCTCCGGACATGCACAGATGCAATAGTGCTTCAACGAAGTGTTTAATCACTCTGTTGGAGCGCTGAGACGTTGTACAGCCACAGAGACGTCCTTTCTATCGCTCTAGACATGCACAGATGCGATAGAGCCACAACGAAGTGTATAATACTTCTGTTGGAGCGCAGACGTTGTACGGCCATAGAAACGTCATTTCTTTCGCTCTTAACATGCGCAGATGCAATTAAGCTCCAACGAAAAGTTTAATCATTATGTTGGAGCACTGAGACGTTGTACGGCCAAAGATACGTCCTTTCTATCGCTCTAGACATGCACAGATTCGATAGAGCCACAACGAAGTGTATAATTATTATGTTGGAGCGCTGAGACGTTGTGCATCCACAGAGACGTCCTTTCTATCGCTCTAGACATGCACACATGCAATAGAACCACAACGAAGTGTATAAGCATTCTGTTGGAGCGCTGAGACGTTGTACGGCCAAAGATACGACCTTTCTTTCGCTCTAGACATTCACAGATGCAATAGAGCCCCAACGAAGTGTATAATCATTCTATTGGACCGCTGAGACGTTGTACGGCCACCGATACGTCCTTCCTATCGCTCCGGACATGCATAGATGCAATAGAGCTTCAACGAAGTGTTTAATCATTCTGTTGGAGCGCTGAGACGTTGTACAGCCACAGAGACGTCCTTTCTATCGCTCTAGACATGAACACATGCAATAGAGCCACAACGAAGTGTATAAGCAGTATGTTGGAGCGCTGAGACGTTGTACGGCCAAAGATACGACCTTTCTTTCGCTCTAGACATGCACAGATGCAAAAGAGCCCCAACGAAGTGTAAAATCATTCTTTTGGAGCGCTGAGTCGTTTTACGGCCACAGATACATCCTTTCTTTTGCTCTAGACATGCACAGATGCGATAGAGCCACAACGAAGTGTATAATACTTCTGTTGGAGCGCTGAGACGTTGTGCGGTCACAGATACACCCTTTCTATCGCTCTAGACATGTACAGATGCAAAAGAGCCCCAACGAAGTGTAAAATCATTCTGTTGGAGCGCTGAGACGCTGTACAGCCACAGAGACGTCCTTTCTATCGCTCTAGACATGCACACATGCAATAGAGCCAAACGAAGTGTATAAGCATTCTGTTGGAGCGCTGAGACGTTGTACGGCCAAAGATACGACCTTTCTTTCGCTCTAGACATGCACAGATGCAAAAGAGCCCCAACGAAGTGTAAAATCATTCTTTTGGAGCGCTGAGTCGTTTTACGGCCACAGATACATCCTTTCTTTTGCTCTAGACATGCACAGATGCGATAGAGCCACAACGAAGTGTATAATACTTCTGTTGGAGCGCTGAGACGTTGTGCGGTCACAGATACACCCTTTCTATCGCTCTAGACATGTACAGATGCAAAAGAGCCCCAACGAAGTGTAAAATCATTCTGTTGGAGCGCTGAGACGCTGTACAGCCACAGAGACGTCCTTTCTATCGCTCTAGACATGCACACATGCAATAGAGCCAAACGAAGTGTATAAGCATTCTGTTGGAGCGCTGAGACGTTGTACGGACAAGATACGACCTTTCTTTCGCTCTAGACATGCACAGATGCAATAGAGCCCCAACGGAGTGTAAATCATTCTGTTGGAGCGCTAAGACGTTGTACGGCCACCGATACGTCCTTCCTATCGCTTCGGACATGCACAGATGCAATAGAGCTTCAACGAAGTGTTTAATCATTCTGTTGGAGCGCTGAGACGTTGTGCATCCACAGAGACGTCCTTTCTATCGCTCTAGACATGCACACATGCAATAGAACCACAACGAAGTGTATAAGCATTCTGTTGGAGCGCTGAGACGTTGTACGGCCAAAGATACGACCTTTCTTTCGCTCTAGACATTCACAGATGCAATAGAGCCCCAACGAAGTGTATAATCATTCTATTGGACCGCTGAGACGTTGTACGGCCACCGATACGTCCTTCCTATCGCTCCGGACATGCACAGATGCAATAGAGCTTCAACGAAGTGTTTAATCATTCTATTGGACCGCTGAGACGTTGTACAGCCAAAGAGAGGTCCTTTCTATCGCTCTAGACATGCACAGATGCCATAGAGCCACAACGAAGTGTTTAATCATTCTGTTGGAGCACTGAGACGTTGTACGGCCAAAGATACATCCTCTCTATCGCTCTAGATTTGCACAGATTCGATAGAGCCACAACGAAGTGTAGAATAATTCTGTTGGAGCGCTGAGACGTTGTGCGGTCACAGATACGTCCTTTCTATCGCTCTAGACATGCACAAATGCAATAGAGCCACAACGAAGTGTATAAGCATTCTGTTGGAGCGCTGAGACGTTGTACGGCCAAAGATACGACCTTTCTTTCGCTCTAGACATTCACAGATGCAATAGAGCCCCAACGAAGTGTATAATCATTCTATTGGACCGCTGAGACGTTGTACAGCCAAAGAGAGGTCCTTTCTATCGCTCTAGACATGCACAGATGCCATAGAGCCACAACGAAGTGTTTAATCATTCTGTTGGAGCACTGAGACGTTGTACGGCCAAAGACACATCCTCTCTATCGCTCTAGATTTGCACAGATTCGATAGAGCCACAACGAAGTGTAGAATAATTCTGTTGGAGCGCTGAGACGTTGTGCGGTCACAGATACGTCCTTTCTATCGCTCTAGACATGCACAAATGCAATAGAGCCACAACGAAGTGTATAAGCATTCTGTTGGAGCGCTGAGACGTTGTACGGCCAAAGATACGACCTTTCTTTCGCTCTAGACATTCACAGATGCAATAGAGCCCCAACGAAGTGTTTAATCATTCTGTTGGAGCACTGAGACGTTGTACGGCCAAAGATACATCCTCTCTATCGCTCTAGATTTGCACAGATTCGATAGAGCCACAACGAAGTGTAGAATAATTCTGTTGGAGCGCTGAGACGTTGTGCGGTCACAGATACGTCCTTTCTATCGCTCTAGACATGCACAAATGCAATAGAGCCACAACGAAGTGTATAAGCATTTTGTTGGAGCGCTGGGACGTTGTACGGCCACAAATACGTCCATTTTTCGCTCCAAGCATGCACAGATGCAATAGAGCAACAACGAAGTGTATAATTATTCTGTTGGAGCGCTGAGACGTTGTACGGCCAAAGATACGTCCTTTCTTTCGCTCTAGACATGCACAGATGCAAAAGAGCCCCAACGAAGTGTATAATCATTCTATTGGACGCTGAGACGTTGTACGGCCACCGATACGTCCTTCCTATCGCTCCGGACATGCACAGAGGCAATAGTGCTTCAACGAAGTGTTTAATCACTCTGTTGGAGCGCTGAGACGTTGTACAGCCACAGAGACGTCCTTTCTATCGCTCTAGACATGCACAGATGCGATAGAGCCACAACGAAGTGTATAATACTTCTGTTGGAGCGCTAAGACGTTGTACGGCCATAGAAACGTCATTTCTTTCGCTCTTAACATGCACAGATGCAATTAAGCTCCAACGAAGTGTTTAATCATTATGTTGGAGCACTGAGACGTTGTACGGCCAAAGATACGTCCTTTCTATCGCTCTAGACATGCACAGATTCGATAGGGCCACAACGAAGTGTATAATTATTATGTTGGAGCGCTGAGACGTTGTGCATCCACAGAGACGTCCTTTCTATCGCTCTAGACATGCACACATGCAATAGAGCCACAACGAAGTGTATAAGCATTCTGTTGGAGCGCTGAGACGTTGTACGGCCAAAGATACGACCTTTCTTTCGCTCTAGACATTCACAGATGCAATAGAGCCCCAACGAAGTGTATAATCATTCTATTGGACCGCTGAGACGTTGTACGGCCACCGATACGTCCTTCCTATCGCTCCGGACATGCACAGATGCAATAGAGCTTCAACGAAGTGTTTAATCATTCTGTTGGAGCGCTGAGACGTTGTACAGCCACAGAGACGTCCTTTCTATCGCTCTAGACATGCACACATGCAATAGAGCCACAACGAAGTGTATAATACTTCTGTTGGAGCGCTGAGACGTTGTACGGCCAAAGATACGACCTTTCTTTCGCTCTAGACATGCACAGATGCAAAAGAGCCCCAACGAAGTGTAAAATCATTCTGTTGGAGCGCTGAGACGTTGTACGGCCAAAGATACGTCCTTTCTTTCGCACTAGACATGCACAGATGCAAAGGAGCCCCAACGAAGTGTATAATCATTCTATTGGACCGCTGAGACGTTGTACGGCCACCGATACGTCCTTCCTATCGCTCCGGACATGCACAGATGCAATAGTGCTTCAACGAAGTGTTTAATCACTCTGTTGGAGCGCTGAGACGTTGTACAGCCACAGAGACGTCCTTTCTATCGCTCTAGACATGCACAGATGCGATAGAGCCACAACGAAGTGTATAATACTTCTGTTGGAGCGCAGACGTTGTACGGCCATAGAAACGTCATTTCTTTCGCTCTTAACATGCGCAGATGCAATTAAGCTCCAACGAAAAGTTTAATCATTATGTTGGAGCACTAGACGTTGTACGGCCAAAATACGTCCTTTCTATCGCTCTAGACATGCACAGATGCGATAGAGCCACAACGAAGTGTATAATCATTCTGTTGGAGCGCTGAGACGTTGTGCATCCACAGAGACGTCCTTTCTATCGCTCTAGACATGCACACATGCAATAGAGCCACAACGAAGTGTATAAGCATTCTGTTGGAGCGCTGAGACGTTGTACGGCCAAAGATACGACCTTTCTTTCGCTCTAGACATTCACAGATGCAATAGAGCCCAACGAAGTGTATAATCATTCTATTTGACCGCTGAGACGTTGTACGGCCACCGATACGTCCTTCCTATCGCTCCGGACATGCACAGATGCAATAGAGCTTCAACGAAGTGTTTAATCATTCTGTTGGAGCGCTGAGACGTTGTACAGCCACAGAGACGTCCTTTCTATCGCTCTAGACATGTACACATGCAATAGAGCCACAACGAAGTGTATAAGCAGTATGTTGGAGCGCTGAGACGTTGTACGGCCAAAGATACGTCCTTTCTTTCGCTCTAGACATGCACAGATGCAAAAGAGCCCCAACGAAGTGTAAAATCATTCTTTTGGAGCGCTGAGTCGTTTTACGGCCACAGATACATCCTTTCTTTTGCTCTAGACATGCACAGATGCGATAGAGCCACAACGAAGTGTATAATACTTCTGTTGGAGCGCTGAGACGTTGTGCGGTCACAGATACACCCTTTCTATCGCTCTAGACATGCACAGATGCAAAAGAGCCCAACGAAGTGTAAAATCATTCTGTTGGAGCGCTGAGACGCTGTACAGCCACAGAGACGTCCTTTCTATCGCTCTAGACATGCACACATGCAATAGAGCCAAACGAAGTGTATAAGCATTCTGTTGGAGCGCTGAGACGTTGTACGGACAAAGATACGACCTTTCTTTCGCTCTAGACATGCACAGATGCAATAGAGCCCCAACGGAGTGTAAATCATTCTGTTGGAGCGCTAAGACGTTGTAGAGCCACAGAAACGTCCTTTCTATCGCTCTAGACATGCACACATGCAATAGAGCCACAACGAAGTGTATAAGCATTCTGTTGGAGCGCTGAGACGTTGTACGGCCACAAATACGACCTTTCTTTCGCTCTAGACATGCACAGATGCAAAAGAGCCCCAGCGAAGTGTAAAATCATTCTGTTGGAGCGCTGAGTCGCTTTACGGCCACAGATACATCCTTTCTTTTGCTCTAGACATGCACAGATGCGATGGAGCCACAACGAAGTGTATAATACTTCTGTTGGAGCGCTGAGACGTTGTGCGGTCACAGATACGCCCTTTCTATCGCTCTAGACATGCACAGATGCAAAAGAGCCCCAACGAAGTCTAAAATCACGCTGTTGGAGCGCTGAGAGGCTGTACAGCCACAGAGACGTCCTTTCTATCGCTCTAGACATGCACACATGCAATAGAGCTAAACGAAGTGTATAAGCATTCGGTTGGAGCGCTGAGACGTTGTACGGACAAAGATACGACCTTTCTTTCGCTCTAGACATGCACAGAAGCAAAAGAGCTCCAACGAAGTGTAAATCATTCTGTTGGAGCGCTGAGACGTTGTAGAGCCACAGAAACGTCCTTTCTTTCGCTCTAGACATGCACAGATGCAATAGAGCCCCAACGAAGTGTATAATACTTCTGTTGGAGGGCTGAGACGATGTACGGTCATAGAAATGTCCTTTCTTTCGCTCTAGACATGCACAGATGCAATTAAGCTCCAACGAAGTGCTTAATTATTCTGTTGGAGCACTGAGACGTTGTGCGGTCACAGATACGCCCTTTTTATCGCTCTAGACATGCACAGATGCAAAAGAGCAACGACGAAGTGGATAATCATTCTGTTGGAGCGCTGACACGTTGTACGGCCATAGATACGTCCTTTCTATCGCTCTAGACATGCATAGATGCAATAGAGCTCCAACGAAGTGTTTAATCATTCTGTTGGAGCGCTGAGACGTTGTACGGCCACAGATACGTCCTTTCTATCGCTCTAGACATGCACAGATGCGATAGAGCCACAACGAAGTGTATAATACTTCTGTTGGAGCGCTAAGACGTTGTACGGCCATAGAAACGTCATTTCTTTTGCTCTTAACATGCACAGATGCAATTAAGCTCCAACGAAGTGTTTAATCATTTTGTTGGAGCACTGAGACGTTGTTTGGCCAAAGATACGTCCTTTCTATCGCTCTAGACATGCACAGATGCAAAAGAGCATCAACGAAGTGTTTAATCATTCTGTTGGAGCGCTGAGACGTTGTACGGCCACAGATACGTCCTTTCTATCGCTCTAGACATGCACAGATGCGATAGAGCCACAACGAAGTGTATAATACTTCTGTTGGAGCGCTAAGACGTTGTACGGCCATAGAAACGTCATTTCTTTTGCTCTTAACATGCACAGATGCAATTAAGCTCCAACGAAGTGTTTAATCATTCTGTTGGAGCACTGAGACGTTGTACGGCCACAGATACGTCCTTTCTATCGATCTAGACATGCACAGATGCAAAAGAGCATCAACGAAGTGTTTAATCATTCGGTTGGAGCGCTGAGACGTTGTACGGCCAAAGGTACGTCCTTTCTTTCGCTCTAGACATGCACAGATGCAAAAGAGCCCCAACGAAGTGTTTAGTAATTCGGTTAGAGCGCCGAGACGTTGTACGGGCAAAGATAAGTCCTTTGTATCGCTCTAAACATGCACAGAAGCGATAGAGCAACAACAAAGTTTATAATCATTCTGGTGGTGCGCTGAGACGTTGACCGGCCACAGATAAGTCCTTTCTTTTGCTCTAGACATCTCCAGATGCAAAAGAGCTCCAATAAAGTGTTTAATAATTCTGTTGGAAGGCTGAGACGTTGTATGACCACAGATACGTCCTTTCTTTCGCTTTAGACATGCACAGATGCGATAGAGCCACAACGAAGTGTTTAATTATTCTTTTGGAGGGCTGAGACGTTGGACGGCCACAGATAAGTCCTTTCTATCGCTCTAGACATGCACAGATGCAATAGAGCTCCAACAAAGTGTTTATTCATTCGTTTGGAGCGCTGAGACGTTGGACGGCCACAAATACGTCCTTTCTTTCGCTCTAAGCATGCACTGATGCAAAAGAGCAACAACGAAGTGTATAGTCATTGGAGCGCTGAGACGTTGTACGCCCGAAGATACGTCCTTTCTTTCGCTCTAGACATGCACAGATGCAAAAGAGCAACAACGAAGTGTATAATCATTCTGTTGGAGCGCTGAGACGTTGTTCGGCCACACTTACCTCCTTTCTATCGCTCTAGACATGCACAGACCCAATAGAGAACCAACAAAGTGTTTAATCATTCTGTTGGAGCGCTCAGACGTTGTAGCCACCGATACTCTCTTCTCTCTAGACATGCACAGATGCGATAGAGCCACAACGAAGGGAATAATCATTCTGTTGGAGCGCTGAGACATTGTACGGCCACAGATAGGTCATTTCTATCGCTCTTGACATGCCCAGATGCGATAGAGCCACAACGAAGTGTATAATCATTCTGTTGGAGCACTGAGACGTTGTAAGGCCAAAGATACGTCCTTTCTTTCGCTCTAGACATGCACAGATACGATAGAGCCACAACTAAGTCTATAATCATTCTGTTGGAGCGCTGAGATGTTGTACGGCCTCAGATACGTCCTTTCTATCGCTCTAGATATGCACAGATGCAATAGAGCCACGACGAATTGTATAATCATTGTGTTGGAGCACTGAGATGTTGTACGGCCACAGATACGTGGTTTTTATCGCTCAAGACATGCAGAAGCAATAGAGCCACAACCAAGTGTATAATGATTCTGTTGGAGCGCTGAGACGGTGTACGGCCTCAGATACGTCCTTTCTATCGCCCTAGACATGCATAGAAGCAATAGAGCCACAACAAAGTGTATAATGATTTTGTTGGAGATCTGAGAGGTTGTACGGCCACAGATACGTCCTTTCTTTCGCTCTAGACATGCACAGATGCGATAGAGCCGCAACGAAGTGAATAATAATATATTGGAGAGCTGAGACATTGTATGGCCACCGATACGTCCTTTCTATCGCTCTACACATGCACAGATGCAATAGCGCCACCACGAATTGTATAATCATTGTGTTGGAGCACTGAGACGTTGTACGGCCACAGATACGTCGCTTTTATCGCTCAAGACATGCACAGAAGCAATAGAGCCACAACCAAGTGTATAATGATTCTGTTGGAGCGCTGAGACTGTGTGCGGCCACAGATACGTCCTTTCCATCGCTCTAGACATGGACAGATGCCATAGAGCCACAACGAAGTGTATAATCATTCTGTTAGAGCTCTGAGACGTTATACGGCCACAGATACGTCCTTTCTATCGCTCTAGACATGCACAGATGCGATAGAGCCGCAACGAAGTGTATAATATTCTATTGGAGAGTTGAGACATTGTACGGCCACCGATACGTCCTTTCTATCGCTCTACACATGCACAGATGCAATAGAGCCACGACGAATTGTATAATCATTGTGTTGGAGCACTGTGACGTTGTACGGTCACAGATACGTCGTTTTTATCGCTCAAGACATGCACAGAAGCAATAGAGCCACAACAAAGTGTATAATGATTCTGTTGGAGCACTGAGACGGTGTACGGCCACAGATACGTCCTTTCCATCGCTCTAGACATGCACAGATGCGATAGATCCCCAACGAAGTGTATAATCATTCTGTTGGAGCGCTGAGACGTTGTACAGCCACAGAGACGTCCTTTCTATCGCTCTAGACATGCACAGATGCGATTGAGCCACAGCGAAGTGTATAATCATTTTGTTGGAGCGCTGAGACGTTGGACGGCCACAAATACGTCCTTTCTTTCGCTCTAAGCATGCACAGATGCAAAAGATCCCCAACGAAGTGTATAGTTATTGGAGCGCTGAGACGTTGTACGGCCAAAGATACGTCCTTTCTTTCGCTCTAGACATGCGCAGATGCAAAAGATCCCCAACGAAGTGTAAAATCAATATGTTAGAGCGCTGAGACGTTGTACGGCCACAGAAACGTCCTTTCTATCGCTCTAGACATGCACAGATGCAATAGAGCCACAACGAAGTGTATAATCATTCTGATGGAGTACTGAGACATTGTACGGCCACAGATACGTCCTTTCTATCGCTCTAGACATGCACAGATGCGATAGAGCCACAACGAAGTGTTTAATCATTCTGTTGGAGCGCTGAGACGTTGTACGGCCACAGATACGTCCTTTCTATCGCTCTAGACATGCACAGATGCGATAGAGCCACAACGGAATGTATAATCATTCTGTTGGAGCGCTGAGACGTTGTACGGACAAAGATACGACCTTTCTTTCGCTCTGGACATGCACAGATGCAAAAGAGCCCCAATGGAGTGTAAAATCATTCTGTTGGAGCGCTAAGACGTTAAAAGGCCAAAGATACGTCATTTTTATCGCTCAAGACATGCATAGATGCGATAGAGCAACATTGAAGTGTATAATGATTCTGTTGGAGAGCTGTGACATTGTACGGCCACCAATACGTCCTTTCTTTCGCTCTAGACATGCACAGATGCAATAGAGCCACGACGAAGTGTATAATTATTCTGTTGGAGCTCTGAGACGTTGTACGACCATAGATACGTCCTTTGTATCGCTCTAGACATGCACAGATGCGATAGAGCCACAACAAAGTGTATAAGGATTCTGTTGGAGTGCCGAAACATTGTACGGCCACAGATACGTCCTTTCTATCGCTCTAGACATGCACAGATGCAAAAGAGCAACAACGAAGTGTATAATCATTCTGTTGGAGCGCTGAGACGTTGTTCGGCCACGCATACGTCATTTCTATCGCTCTAGACATGCACAGACGCAATAGAGCACCAACAAAGTGTTTAATCATTCTGTTGGAGCGCTCAGACGTTGTACGGCCACCGATACGTCCTTTCTATCGCTCTAGACATGCACAAGTGCGATAGAGCCACAACGAAGTGATAATCATCCTTATCTTCTGAGACATTGTACGGCACAGATACTTCATTTCTATCGCTCTTGACATGCCCAGATGCGATAGAGCCACAACGAAGTGTATAATCATTCTGTTGGAGCACTGAGACGTTGCAAGGCCAAAGATACGTCCTTTCTTTCGCTCTAGACATGCACAGATACGATAGAGCCACAACTAAGTCTATAATCATTCTGTTGGAGCGCTGAGATGTCGTACGGCCACAGATACGTCCTTTCATTTGCTCTAGACATGCACAGATGGGATAGAGCCACGTCGAAGTGTATAATCATTCTGTTGGAGCGCCGAGACGTTGTACGGCCTCAGATACGTCCTTTCTATCGCTCTAGACATGCACAGATGCAATAGAGCCACAACAAAGTGTATAATGATTCTGTTGGAGCTCTGAGAGGTTGTACGGCCACAGATACGTCCTTTCTATCGCTCTAGACATGCACAGATGCGATAGAGCCACAACGAAGTGAGAATATTCTATTGGAGAGCTGAGACATTGTACGGCCACCGACACGTCCTT
>MBPM02000355.1:0-20283 GCA_001695595.3 Plasmopara viticola | reverse complement strand
TAGCGAGTACTGCTCCATTTGAAACGCCAAATCTTCCCACGGCGTCAGATACGTCAAATCTAGCTTTCTAGACATGCAGGCACGCGTTGCAAGCGTGCCTTAGCGAGTTCTGCTCCATTTGAAGCGCCAAATCTTCCCACGGCCTCAGATACGTCAAATCTAGCTTCTAGACATGCAGGCACGCGTTGCAAGCGTACCTTAGCGAGTACTGCTCCATTTAAAGCGCCAATTCTTCCCACAGCCATGATACGTCCAAATCTAGCTTTCTAGACATGCAGGCACGCGTTGCAAGCGACCTTAGCGAGTACTGCTCCATTTGAAGCGCCATCTTCCCATGGCCAGATACGTCCAATCTAGCTTTCTAGACATGCAGGCACGCGTTTCAAGCGTACTTAGCGAGTACTGCTCCATTTGAAGCGCCAATTCTTCCCACGGCCTGAGATACGTCCAATCAAGCTTCCTTTCACATGCAGACACGCGTTGCAAGCGTACCTTAGCGAGTACTGCTCCATTTAAAGCGCCAATTCTTCCCACGGCTCTGATACGTCAAATCTAGCTTTCTAGACATGCAGGCACGCGTTTGCAAGCGTGCCTTAGCGGTTCTGCTCCATTTAAAGCGCCAAATCTTCCCACGGCGTCAGATACGTCAAATCTAGCTTTCTAGACATGCAGACACGCGTTGCAAGCGTACCTTAGCGAGTTCTGCTCCATTTGAAGCGCCAATCTTCCCACGGCCTGAGATACGTCAAATCTAGCTTCTAGACATGCAGGACACGCGTTGCAAGCGTACCTTAGCGAGTACTGCTCATTTAAAGCGCCAATTCTTCCCACTGCCATGATACGTCAAACTAGCTTTCCAGACATGCAGGCACGCGTTGCAAGCGTTACCTTAGCGAGTTCTGCTCTATTTGAAGCGCCAAATCTTCCCACGGTGTCAGATACGTCAGTCTAGTTTCTAGACATGCAGGCACACGTTGCAAGCGTACCTTAGCATGTACCGCTTCTTCTAAGCGCCAATTTTCCCATGGCCAGAGATACGTCAAATCTAGCTTCTAGACATGCAGACACGCGTTGCAAGCGTACCTTGCGAGTCTGCTCCATTTGAAGCGCCAAATCTTCCCACGCCGTCAGATACGTCAAATCTAGCTTTCTAGACATGCAGACACGCGTTCTAAGCGTACCTTAGCGAGTACTGCTCCATTTGAAGCGCCAATCTTCCCACGGCCAGGATACGTCCATCTAGCTTCCTGGACATGCAGACACGCGTTGCAAGCGTGCCTTAGCGAGTTCTGCTCCATTTAAATAGCCAAATCTTCCCATGGCCAGAGATACGTCAAATTTAGCTTTCTAGACATGCAGCACACGTTGCAAGCGTTCCTTAGCGAGTACTGCTCCATTTAAAGCGCCAATTCTTCCCACGGCCAGAGATACGTCCAAATCTAGCTTCCTAGACATGCAACACGCGTTGCAAACGTACCTTTGCGAGTTCTGCTCCATTTAAAGCGCCAATTCTTCCCACTCATGATACGTCCAAACTAGCTTCCTAGACATGCAAACACGTGCTCTAAGCGTACCTAAGCGAGTACTGCTCCATTTAAAGCGCCAATTCTTTCTACGGCCTTGGATACGTCCAATCTAGCTTCCTGGACATGCAGACACGCGTTGCAAGCGTAACTTAAGCGAGTTCTGCTCCGTTTGAAGCGCCAATTCTTTCTACGGCTATAGATACGTCCAATCTAGCTTCCTAGATATGCAGACACGTGTTCTAAGCGTAACCTTAGCGAGTATGTTTCATTTAAAGCGCCAATTCGTTCCATGGCCTTGGATACGTCCAATCTAGCTTCCTGGACATGCAGGCACGCGTTGCAAGCGTAACTTAGCGAGTTCTGCTCCGTTTGAAGCGCCAATTCTTTCTACGGCCATAGATACGTCCAATCTAGCTTCCTAGACATGCAGACACGCTTTCTAAGCGTACCTAAGCGAGTACTGCTGCATTTGAAGCGCCGAGTCTTTCTACGGCCTCAGATACGTCCAATCTAGCTTCCTAGACATGCAGACACGCGTTCGAAGCGTACTTAAGCGAGTACTGCTCCATTTGAAGCGCCGATTGTTTCTACGGCCTCAGATACGTCCAATCTAGCTTCCTGGACATGCAGACACGTGTTCTAAGCGTACCTAAGCGAGTACTGCTCCATTTAAAGCGCCAATCTTCTTACGGCCTTCGATACGTCCAATCTAGCTTCGTAGACATGCAGACACGCTTTCTAAGCGTACCTAAGCGAGTTCTGCTCCATTTGAAGCGCCGATTCTTACTACGGCCTCAGATACGTCCAATCTAGCTTCCTGGACATGCAGACACGTGTTCTAAGCGTACCTAAGCGAGTACTGCTCCGTTTGAAGCGCCAATTCTTTCTACGGCCTTCGATACGTCCAATCTATCTTCCTAGACATGCAGACACGCTTTCTAAAGTACCTAAGCGAGTTCTGCTCCATTTGAAGCGCCGATTGTTTGTACGGCCTCAAATACCTCCAATATAGCTTCCGGACATACGACACGCGTTTCAAGAGTGACTTAGCGGATAATGCTCCATTTAAAGCGCCAAAATTCCTACGGCCTCAGATTCGTCCAATCTAGCTTCCTGGACATGCAGACACGCGTTCGAAGCGTACTTAAGCGAGTAATGCTCCATTTGAAGCGCCGATTCTTTCCACGGCCTTGGATACGTCCAATCTAGCTTCCTGGACATGCAGACACGCGTTGCAAGCGTACCTTTGCGAGTTCTGCTCTACTTGAAGCGCCAAATCTTCCCACGCCGTCAGATACGTCAAATCTAGCTTCCTAGACATGCAGACACGCGTTCTAAGCGTACCTAAGTGAGTAATGCTCCATTTGAAGCGCCGATTGTTTCTACGGCCTCAAATACGTCCAATCTAGCTTCCTGGACATGAAGACACGTGTTCTAAGCGTACCTAAGCGAGTACTGCTGCATTTGAAGCGCCGAGGCTTTCTACGGCCTCAGATACGTCCAATTTAGCTTCCTAGACATGCAGACACGCTTTCTAAAGGTACCTAAGCGAGTTCTGCTCCATTTGAAGCGCCGATTGTTTCTACGGCCTTGGATACGTCCAATCTAGCTTCCTGGACATACAGACACGCGTTTCAAGAGTGACTTAGCGGATAATGCTCCATTTAAAGCGCCAATTTTTCCTACGGCCTCAGATACGTCCAATCTAGCTTCCTGGACATGCAGACACGTGCTCTAAGCGTACCTAAGCGAGTACTGCTCCATTTAAAGCGCCAATTCTTCCCACGGCCTTGGATACGTCCAATCTAGCTTCCTGGACATGCAGACACGCGTTGCAAGCGTAACTTAGCGAGTTCTGCTCCGTTTGAAGCGCCAATTCTTTCTACGGCTATAGATACGTCCAATCTAGCTTCCTAGACATGCAGACACGTGTTCTAAGCGTAACTTAGCGAGTAATGTTTCATTTAAAGCGCCAATTCGTTCCATGGCCTTGGATACGTCCAATCTAGCTTCCTGGACATGCAGGCACGCGTTGCAAGCGTAACTTAGCGAGTTCTGCTCCGTTTGAAGCGCCAATTCTTTCTACGGCCATAGATACGTCCAATCTAGCTTCCTAGACATGCAGACACGCTTTCTAAGCGTACCTAAGCGAGTACTGCTGCATTTGAAGCGCCGAGTCTTTCTACGGCCTCAGATACGTCCAATCTAGCTTCCTAGACATGCAGACACGCGTTCGAAGCGTACTTAAGCGAGTAATGCTCCATTTGAAGCGCCGATTGTTTCTACGGCCTCAGATACGTCCAATCTAGCTTCCTGGACATGCAGACACGTGTTCTAAGCGTACCTAAGCGAGTACTGCTCCATTTAAAGCGCCGATTCTTCTTACGGCCTTCGATACGTCCAATCTAGCTTCCTAGACATGCAGACACGCTTTCTAAGCGTACCTAAGCGAGTTCTGCTCCATTTGAAGCGACGATTCTTACTACGGCCTCAGATACGTCCAATCTAGCTTCCTGGACATGCAGACACGTGTTCTAAGCGCACCTAAGCGAGTACTGCTCCGTTTGAAGCGCCAATTCTTTCTACGGCCTTCGATACGTCCAATCTAGCTTCCTAGACATGCAGACACGCTTTCTAAAGTACCTAAGCGAGTTCTGCTCCATTTGAAGCGCCGATTGTTTCTACGGCCTCAAATACCTCCAATCTAGCTTCCCGGACATACAGACACGCGTTTCAAGAGTGACTTAGCGGATAATGCTCATTTAAAGCGCCAATTCCTACGGCCTCAGATCGTCCAATCTAGCTTCCTGGACATGCAGACACGCGTTCGAAGCGTACTTAAGCGAGTAATGCTCCATTTGAAGCGCCGATTCTTTCCACGGCCTTGGATACGTCCAATCTAGCTTCCTGGACATGCAGACACGCGTTGCAAGCGTACCTTTGCGAGTTCTGCTCTACTTGAAGCGCCAAATCTTCCACGCCGTCAGATACGTCAATCTAGCTTCTAGACATGCAGACACGCGTTCTAAGCGTACCTTAGCGAGTACTGCTCCATTTGAATCGCCGATTGTTTCTACGGCCTCAAATACGTCCAATCTAGCTTCCTGGACATGAAGACACGTGTTCTAAGCGTACCTAAGCGAGTACTGCTGCATTTGAAGCGCCGAGTCTTTCTACGGCCTCAGATACGTCCAATTTAGCTTCCTAGACATGCAGACACGCTTTCTAAAGGTACCTAAGCGAGTTCTGCTCCGTTTGAAGCGCCGATTGTTTCTACGGCCTTGGATACGTCCAATCTAGCTTCCTGGACATACAGACACGCGTTTCAAGAGTGACTTAGCGATAATGCTCCATTTAAAGCGCCAATTTTTCCTACGGCCTCAGATACGTCCAATCTAGTTTCCTGGACATGCAACACGTGCTCTAAGCGTACCTAAGCGAGTACTGCTCCATTTAAAGCGCCAATTCTTCCCACGGCCTTGGATACGTCCAATCTAGCTTCCTGGACATGCAGACACGCGTTGCAAGCGTAACTTAGCGAGTTCTGCTCCGTTTGAAGCGCCAATTCTTTCTACGGATATAGATACGTCCAATCTAGCTTCCTAGACATGCAGACACGTGTTCTAAGTGTAACTAGCGAGTAATGTTTCATTTAAAGCGCCAATTCGTTCCATGGCCTTGGATACGTCCAATCTAGCTTCCTGGACATGCAGACACGCGTTGCAAGCGTAACTTAGCGAGTTCTGCTCCGTTTGAAGCGCCAATTCTTTCTACGGATATAGATACGTCCAATCTAGCTTCCTAGACATGCAGACACGTGTTCTAAGTGTAACTTAGCGAGTAATGTTTCATTTAAAGCGCCAATTCGTTCCATGGCCTTGGATACGTCTAATCTAGCTTCCTGGACATGCAGACACGCGTTCGAAGCGTACTTAAGCGAGTAATGCTCCATTTGAAGCGCCGATTCTTTCCACGGCCTTGGATACGTCCAATCTAGCTTCCTGGACATGCAGACACGCGTTGCAAGCGTAACTTAGCGAGTTCTGCTCCGTACGTCCAATCTAGCTTCGTAGACATGCAGACACGTGTTCTAAGTGTAACTTAGCGATTATTGTACATTTAAAGCGCCAATTCGTTCCATGGCCTTGGATACGTCCAATTTAGCTTCCTGGACATGCAGACACGCGTTGCAAGCGTAACTTAGCGAGTTCTGCTCCGTTTGAAGCGCCAATTCTTTCTACGGCCTTAGATACGTCCAATCTAGCTTCCTAGACATGCAGACACGCTTTCTAAGCGTACCTAAGCGAGTTCTGCTCCATTTGAAGCGCCGATTGTTTCTACGGCCTCAAATACGTCCAATCTAGCTTCCTAGACATGCAGACACGCGTTCTAAGCGTACCTAAGCGAGTAATGCTCCATTTAAAGCGCCGATTCTTACTACGGCCTCAGATTCGTCCAATCTAGCTTCCTGGACATGCAGACACGTGTTCTAAGCGTACCTAAGCGAGTACTGCTCCGTTTGAAGCGCCAATTCTTTCTACGGCCTTCGATACGTCCAATCTAGCTTCCTAGACATGCAGACACGCTTTCTAAAAGTACCTAAGCGAGTTCTGCTCCATTTGAAGCGCCAATTGTTTCTACGGCCTCGAATACCTCCAATCTAGCTTCCCGGACATACAGACACGCGTTTCAAGAGTGACTTAGCGGATAATGCTCCATTTAAAGCGCCAATTTTTCCTACGGCCTCAGATACGTCCAATCTAGCTTCCTAGACATGCAGACACGCTTTCTAAGCGTACCTAAGCGAGTACTGCTCCATTTAAAGCGCCGATTGTTTCTACGGCCTCAAATACGTCTAATCTAGCTTCCTAGACATGCAGACACGTGTTCTAAGCGTACTTAAGCGAGTAATGCTCCATTTGAAGCGCCGATTCTTTCCACGGCCTTGGATACGTCCAATCTAGCTTCCTGGACATGCAGACACGCGTTGCAAGCGTAACTTAGCGAGTTCTGCTCCGTACGTCCAATCTAGCTTCGTAGACATGCAGACACGTGTTCTAAGTGTAACTTAGCGAGTAATGTTTCCTTTAAAGCGCCAATTCGTTCCATGGCCTTGGATACGTCCAATTAGCTTCCTGGACATGCAGACACGCTTTCTAAGCGTACCTAAGCGAGCTCTGCTCCGTTTGAAGCGCCGATTCTTTCTACGGCCTTAGATACGTCCAATCTAGCTTCCTAGACATGCAGACACGCGTTTTAAGCGTACCTAAGCGAGTAATGCTCCATTTAAAGCGCCGATTCTTACTACGGCCTCAGATTCGTCCAATCTAGCTTCCTGGACATGCAGACACGTGTTCTAAGCGTACCTAAGCGAGTACTGCTCCGTTTGAAGCGCCAATTCTTTCTACGGCCTTCGATACGTCCAATCTAGCTTCCTAGACATGCAGACACGCTTTCTAAAAGTACCTAAGCGAGTTCTGCTCCATTTGAAGCGCCAATTGTTTCTACGGCCTCGAATACCTCCAATCTAGCTTCCCGGACATACAGACACGCGTTTCAAGAGTGACTTAGCGGATAATGCTCCATTTAAAGCGCCAATTTTTCCTAGGGCCTCAGATACGTCCAATCTAGCTTCCTAGACATGCAGACACGCTTTCTAAGCGTACCTAAGCGAGTACTGCTCCATTTAAAGCGCCGATTGTTTCTACGGCCTCAAATACGTCCAATCTAGCTTCCTAGACATGCAGACACGTGTTCTAAGCGTACTTAAGCGAGTAATGCTCCATTTGAAGCGCCGATTCTTTCCACGGCCTTGGATACGTCCAATCTAGCTTCCTGGACATGCAGACACGCGTTGCAAGCGTAACTTAGCGAGTTCTGCTCCGTACGTCCAATCTAGCTTCGTAGACATGCAGACACGTGTTCTAAGTGTAACTTAGCGAGTAATGTTTCCTTTAAAGCGCCAATTCGTTCCATGGCCTTGGATACGTCCAATTTAGCTTCCTGGACATGCAGACACGCGTTGCAAGCGTAACTTAGAGAGTTCTGCTCCGTTTGAAGCGCCGATTCTTTCTACGGCCTTAGATACGTCCAATCTAGCTTCCTAGACATGCAGACACGCTTTCTAAGCGTACCTTAGCGGGTTCTGCTCCATTTAAAGCGCCAATTCTTCCTACGGCCTCAGATACGTCCAATCTAGCTATCTGGACATGCAGACACGCGTTCTAAGCGTACCTAAGCGAGTACTGCTGCATTTGAAGCGCCGAGTCTTTCTACGGCCATAGATACGTCCAATCTAGATTCCTAGACATACAGACACGCTTTCTAAGCGTACCTAAGCGAGCTCTGCTCCATTTGAAGCGCCGATTGTTTCTACGGCCTCAAATACGTCCAATCTAGCTTCCTAGACATGCAGACACGTGTTCTAAGCGTACTTAAGCGAGTAATGCTCCATTTGAAGCGCCGATTCTTTCCACAGCCTTGGATACGTCCAATCTAGCTTCCTTGAAATGCAGACACGCGTTGCAAGCGTAACTTAGCGAGTTCTGCTCCGTACGTCCAATCTACCTTCGTAGACATGCAGACACGTGTTCTAAGTGTAACTTAGCGAGTAATGTTTCCTTTAAAGCGCCAATTCGTTCCATGGCCTTGGATACGTCCAATTTAGCTTTCTGGACATGCAGACACGCGTTGCAAACGTAACTTAGCGAGTTCTGCTCCGTTTGAAGCGCCAATTCTTTCTACGGCCATAGATACGTCCAATCTAGCTTTCTAGACATGCAGACACGCTTTCTAAGCGTACCTAAGCGAGCTCTGCTCCATTTGAAGCGCCGATTCTTACTACGGCCTCAAATACGTCCAATCTAGCTTCCTAGACATGCAGACACGCGTTTTAAGCGTACCTAAGCGAGTAATGCTCCATTTAAAGCGCCGATTCTTACTACGGCCTCAGATACGTCCAATCTAGCTTCCTGGACATGCAGACACGTGTTCTAAGCGTACCTAAGCGAGTACTGCTCCATTTAAAGCGCCAATTCTTTCCACGGCCTTGGATACGTACTATCTAGCTTCGTAGACATGCAGACACGCTTTCTAAGCGTACCTAAGCGAGTACTGCTCCATTTGAAGCGCCGATTGTTTCTACGGCCTCGAATACATCCAATCTAGCTTCCCGGACATACAGACACGCGTTTCAAGAGTGACTTAGCGGATAATGCTCCATTTAAAGCGCCAATTTTTCCTACGGCCTCAGATACGTCCAATCTAGCTTCCTAGACATGCAGACACGCGTTCTAAGCGTACCTAAGCGAGTACTGCTCCATTTAAAGCGCCAATTCTTCCCACGGCCTTGGATACGTCCAATCTAGCTTCCTGGACATGCAGACACGCGTTGCAAGCGTAACTTAGAGAGTTCTGCTCCGTTTGAAGCGCCGATTCTTTCTACGGCCTTAGATACGTCCAATCTAGCTTCCTAGACATGCAGACACGCTTTCTAAGCTTACCTTAGCGGGTTCTGCTCCATTTAATGCGCCAATTCTTCCTACGGCCTCAGATACGTCCAATCTAGCTATCTGGACATGCATACACGCGTTCTAAGCGTACCTAAGCGAGTACTGCTGCATTTGAAGCGCCGAGTCTTTCTACGGCCATAGATACGTCCAATCTAGATTCCTAGACATGCAGACACGCTTTCTAAGCGTACCCTAACGGGTTCTGCTCCATTTGAAGCGCCGATTCTTCCTACGGCCTCAGATACGTCCAATCTAGCTATCTGGACATGCATACACGCGTTCTAAGCGTACCTAAGCGAGTACTGCTGCATTTGAAGCGCCGAGTCTTCTCACGGCCTTGGATACGTCCAATCAGGCTTCCTGGACATGCAGACACGCGTTGCAAGCGTAACTTAGAGAGTACTGCTCCGTTTCAAGCGCCGATTCTTTCTACGGCCTTAGATACGTCCAATCTAGCTTCCTAGACATGCAGACACGCTTTCTAAGCGTACCCTAACGGGTTCTGCTCCATTCGAAGCGCCGATTCTTCCTACGGCCTCAGATACGTCCAATCTAGCTATCTGGACATGCATACACGCGTTCTAAGCGTACCTAAGCGAGTACTGCTGCATTTGAAGCGCCGAGTCTTTCTACGGCCATAGATACGTCAATCTAGATTCCTAGACATGCAGACACGCTTTCTAAGCGTACCTAAGCGAGCTCTGCTCCATTCGAAGCGCCGATTGTTTCTACGGCCTCAAATACGTCCAATCTAGCTTCCTGGACATGCAGACACGCGTTGCAAGCGTAACTTAGCGAGTTCTGCTCCGTACGTCCAATCTAGCTTCGTAGACATGCAGACACGTGTTCTAAGTGTAACTTAGCGAGTAATGTTTCCTTTAAAGCGCCAATTCGTTCCATGGCCTTGGATACGTCCAATTTAGCTTCCCGGACATGCAGACACGCGTTGCAAGCGTAACTTAGCGAGTTCTGCTCCGTTTGAAGCGCCAATTCTTTCTACGGCCTTAGATACGTCCAATCTAGCTTCCTAGACATGCAGACACGCTTTCTAAGCGTACCTAAGCGAGTTCTGCTCCATTTGAAGCGCCGATTCTTACTACGGCCTCAAATACGTCCAATCTAGCTTCCTAGACATGCAGACACGCGTTTTAAGCGTACCTAAGCGAGTAATGCTCCATTTAAAGCGCCGATTCTTACTACGGCCTCAGATTCGTCCAATCTAGCTTCCTGGACATGCAGACACGCGTTCTAAGCGTACCTAAGCGAGTACTGCTCCATTTAAAGCGCCAATTCTTCCCACGGCCTTGGATACGTCCAATCTAGCTTCCTGGACATGCAGACACGCGTTGCAAGCGTAACTTAGAGAGTTCTGCTCCGTTTGAAGCGCCGATTCTTTCTACGGCCTTAGATACGTCCAATCTAGCTTCCTAGACATGCAGACACGCTTTCTAAGCGTACCTTAGCGGGTTCTGCTCCATTTAATGCGCCAATTCTTCCTACGGCCTCAGATACGTCCAATCTAGCTATCTAGACATGCAGACACGCGTTCTTAGCGTACCTAAGCGAGTAATGCTCCATTTGAAGCGCCGATTGTTTCTACGGCCTCAAATACGTCCAATCTAGCTATCTGGAAATGCAGACACGTGTTCTAAGCGTACCTAAGCGAGTACTGCTCCATTTAAAGCGCCGATTCTTCTTACGGCCATAGATACGTCCAATCTAGATTCCTAGACATGCAGACACGCTTTCTAAGTGTACCTAAGCGAGCTCTGCTCCATTTGAAGCGCCGATTGTTTCTACGGCCTCAAATACGTCCAATCTAGCTTCCTAGACATGCAGACACGCGTTCTAAGCGTACCTAAGCGAGTAATGCTCAATTTAAAGCGCCGATTCTTACTACGGCCTCAGATACGCCCAATCTAGCTTTCTGGACATGCAGACACGTGCTCTAAGCGTACCTTAGCGAGTACTGCTCCGTTTGAAGCGCCAATTCTTTCTACGGCCTCGATACGTCCAATCTAGCTTCCTAGACATGCAGACACGCTTTCTAAAAGTACCTAAGCGAGTTCTGCTCCATTTGAAGCGCCGAGTCTTCCCACGGCCTCAAATACGTCCAATCTAGCTTCCCGGACATACAGACACGCGTTTCAAGAGTGACTTAGCGGATAATGCTCCATTTAAAGCGCCAATTTTTCCTAGGGCCTCAGATACGTCCAATCTAGCTTCCTAGACATGCAGACACGCTTTCTAAGCGTACCTAAGCGAGTACTGCTGCATTTGAAGCGCCGAGTCTTTCTACAGCCATGATACGTCCAAACTAGCTTCCTAGACATGCAGACACGCGTTCTAAGCGTACCTAAGCGAGTAATGCTCCATTTGAAGCGCCGATTGTTTCTACGGCCTCAAATACGTCCAATCTAGCTTCCTGGACATGCAGACACGTGTTCTAAGCGTACCTAAGCGAGTACTGCTCCATTTAAAGCGCCAATTTTTCTTACGGCCTTCGATACGTCCAATCTAGCTTCGTAGACATGCAGACACGCTTTCTAAGCGTACCTAAGCGAGCTCTGCTCCATTTGAAGCGCCGATTGTTTCTACGGCCTCAAATACGTCCAATCTAGCTTCCTAGACATGCAGACACGCGTTCTAAGCGTACCTAAGCGAGTAATGCTCCATTTAAAGCGCCGATTCTTACTACGGCCTCAGATACGTCCAATCTAGCTTCCTGGACATGCAGACACGTGCTCTAAGCGTACCTTAGCGAGTACTGCTCCGTTTGAAGCGCCAATTCTTTCTACGGCCTTCGATACGTCCAATCTAGCTTCCTAGACATGCAGACACGCTTTCTAAAAGTACCTAAGCGAGTTCTGCTCCATTTGAAGCGCCGATTGTTTCTACGGCCTCAAATACGTCCAATCTAGCTTCCCGGACATACAGACACGCGTTTCAAGAGTGACTTAGCGGATAATGCTCCATTTAAAGCGCCAATTTTTCCTACGGCCTCAGATACGTCCAATCTAGCTTCCTGGACATGCAGACACGTGTTCTAAGCGTACCCAAGCGAGTACTGCTCCAATTAAAGCGCCGATTCTTCCTACGGCCTTCGATACGTCCAATCTAGCTTCCTAGACATGCAGACACGCTTTCTAAAAGTACCTAAGCGAGTTCTGCTCCATTTGAAGCGCCGATTGTTTCTACGGCCTCAAATACGTCCAATCTAGCTTCCTAGACATGCAGACACGCGTTCTAAGCGTACCTAAGCGAGTAATGCTCCATTTAAAGCGCCGATTCTTACTACGGCCTCAGATACGTCCAATCTAGCTTCTGGACATGCAGACACGTGCTCTAAGCGTACCTTAGCGAGTACTGCTCCGTTTGAAGCGCCAATTCTTTCTACGGCCTTCGATACGTCCAATCTAGCTTCCTAGACATGCAGACACGCTTCCTAAAAGTACCTAAGCGAGTACTGCTCCGTTTGAAGCGCCAATTCTTTCTACGGCCTTCGATACGTCCAATCTAGCTTCCTAGACATGCAGACACGCTTTCTAAAAGTACCTAAGCGAGTTCTGCTCCATTTGAAGCGCCAATTGTTTCTACGGCCTCAAATACCTCCAATCTAGCTTCCCGGACATACAGACACGCGTTTCAAGAGTGACTTAGCGGATAATGCTCCATTTAAAGCGCCAATTTTTCCTACGGCCTCAGATACGTCCAATCTAGCTTCCTAGACATGCAGACACGCTTTCTAAGCGTACCTAAGCGAGTACTGCTCCATTTAAAGCGCCGATTGTTTCTACGGCCTCAAATACGTCCTAGCTTCCTAGACATGCAGACACGTGTTCTAAGCGTACTTAAGCGAGTAATGCTCCATTTGAAGCGCCGATAATCTAGCTTCCTAGACATGCAGACACGTGTTCTAAGCGTACTTAGCGAGTAATGCTCCATTTGAAGCGCCGATTCTTTCCACGGCCTACGTCAATCTAGCTTCCTGGACATGCAGACACGCGTTGCAAGCGTAACTTAGCGAGTTCTGCTCCGTACGTCCAATCTAGCTTCGTAGACATGCAGACACGTGTTCTAAGTGTAACTTAGCGAGTAATGTTTCCTTTAAAGCGCCAATTCGTTCCATGGCCTTGGATACGTCCAATTTAGCTTCCTGGACATGCAGACACGCGTTGCAAGCGTAACTTAGAGAGTTCTGCTCCGTTTGAAGCGCCGATTCTTTCTACGGCCTTAGATACGTCCAATCTAGCTTCCTAGACATGCAGACACGCGTTCTAAGCGTACCTAAGCGTGTACTGCTCCATTTAAAGCGCCGATTCTTCCTACGATCTCAGATACGTCCAATCTAGCTTTCTGGACATGCAGACACGCGTTCTAAGCGTACCTAAGCGAGTACTGCTGCATTTGAAGCGCCGAGTCTTTCTACGGCCATAGATACGTCCAATCTAGATTCCTAGACATACAGACACGCTTTCTAAGCGTACCTAAGCGAGTTCTGCTCCATTTGAAGCGCCGATTGTTTCTACGGCCTCAAATACGTCCAATCTAGCTTCCTAGACATGCAGACACGTGTTCTAAGCGTACTTAAGCGAGTATGCTCCATTTGAAGCGCCGATTCTTTCCACAGCCTTGGATACGTCCAATCTAGCTTCCTTGAAATGCAGACACGCGTTGCAAGCGTAACTTAGCGAGTTCTGCTCCGTACGTCCAATCTACCTTCGTAGACATGCAGACACGTGTTCTAAGTGTAACTTAGCGAGTAATGTTTCCTTTAAAGCGCCAATTCGTTCCATGGCCTTGGATACGTCCAATTTAGCTTTCTGGACATGCAGACACGCGTTGCAAGCGTAACTTAGCGAGTTCTGCTCCGTTTGAAGCGCCAATTCTTTCTACGGCCATAGATACGTCCAATCTAGCTTTCTAGACATGCAGACACGCTTTCTAAGCGTACCTAAGCGAGCTCTGCTCCATTTGAAGCGCCGATTCTTACTACGGCCTCAAATACGTCCAATCTAGCTTCCTAGACATGCAGACACGCGTTCTAAGCGTACCTAAGCGAGTAATGCTCCATTTAAAGCGCCGATTCTTACTACGGCCTCAGATACGTCCAATCTAGCTTCCTGGACATGCAGACACGTGTTCTAAGCGTACCTAAGCGAGTACTGCTCCATTTAAAGCGCCAATTCTTTCCACGGCCTTGATACGTACTATCTAGCTTCGTAGACATGCAGACACGTGTTCTAAGCGTACCTAAGCGAGTTCTGCTCCGTTTGAAGCGCCGATTGTTTCTACGGCCTCGAATACCTCCAATCTAGCTTCCCGGACATACAGACACGCGTTTCAAGAGTGACTTAGCGGATAATGCTCCATTTAAAGCGCCAATTTTTCCTACGGCCTCAGATACGTCCAATCTAGCTTCCTAGACATGCAGACACGCGTTCTAAGCGTACCTAAGCGAGTACTGCTCCATTTAAAGCGCCAATTCTTCCCACGGCCTTGGATACGTCCAATCTAGCTTCCTGGACATGCAGACACGCGTTGCAAGCGTAACTTAGAGAGTTCTGCTCCGTTTGAAGCGCCGATTCTTTCTACGGCCTTAGATACGTCCAATCTAGCTTCCTAGACATGCAGACACGCTTTCTAAGCGTACCTTAGCGGGTTCTGCTCCATTTAATGCGCCAATTCTTCCTACGGCCTCAGATACGTCCAATCTAGCTATCTGGACATGCATACACGCGTTCTAAGCGTACCTAAGCGAGTACTGCTGCATTTGAAGCGCCGAGTCTTTCTACGGCCATAGATACGTCCAATCTAGATTCCTAGACATGCAGACACGCTTTCTAAGCGTACCCTAACGGGTTCTGCTCCATTTGAAGCGCCGATTCTTCCTACGGCCTCAGATACGTCCAATCTAGCTATCTGGACATGCATACACGCGTTCTAAGCGTACCTAAGCGAGTACTGCTGCATTTGAAGCGCCGAGTCTTCTCACGGCCTTGGATACGTCCAATCAGGCTTCCGGGACATGCAGACACGCGTTGCAAGCGTAACTTAGAGAGTACTGCTCCGTTTCAAGCGCCGATTCTTTCTACGGCCTTAGATACGTCCAATCTAGCTTCCTAGACATGCAGACACGCTTTCTAAGCGTACCCTAACGGGTTCTGCTCCATTCGAAGCGCCGATTCTTCCTACGGCCTCAGATACGTCCAATCTAGCTATCTGGACATGCAGACACGCGTTCTAAGCGTACCTAAGCGAGTACTGCTGCATTTGAAGCGCCGAGTCTTTCTACGGCCATAGATACGTCAAATCTAGATTCCTAGACATGCAGACACGCTTTCTAAGCGTACCTAAGCGAGCTCTGCTCCATTCGAAGCGCCGATTGTTTCTACGGCCTCAAATACGTCCAATCTAGCTTCCTGGACATGCAGACACGCGTTGCAAGCGTAACTTAGCGAGTTCTGCTCCGTACGTCCAATCTAGCTTCGTAGACATGCAGACACGTGTTCTAAGTGTAACTTAGCGAGTAATGTTTTCTTTAAAGCGCCAATTCGTTCCATGGCCTTGGATACGTCCAATCTAGCTTCCTGGACATGCAGACACGCGTTGCAAGCGTAACTTAGCGAGTTCTGCTCCGTTTGAAGCGCCAATTCTTTCTACGGCCTTAGATACGTCCAATCTAGCTTCCTAGACATGCAGACACGCTTTCTAAGCGTACCTAAGCGAGTTCTGCTCCATTTGAAGCGCCGATTCTTACTACGGCCTCAAATACGTCCAATCTAGCTTCCTAGACATGCAGACACGCGTTTTAAGCGTACCTAAGCGAGTAATGCTCCATTTAAAGCGCCGATTCTTACTACGGCCTCAGATACGTCCAATCTAGCTTCCTGGACATGCAGACACGTGTTCTAAGCGTACCTAAGCGAGTACTGCTCCATTTAAAGCGCCAATTCTTTCCACGGCCTTGGATACGTCCAATCTAGCTTCGTAGACATGCAGACACGCTTTCTAAGCGTACCTAAGCGAGTACTGCTCCATTTGAAGCGCCGATTATTTCTACGGCCTCGAATACCTCCAATCTAGCTTCCCGACATACAGACACGCGTTTCAAGAGTGACTTAGCGGATAATGCTCCATTTAAAGCGCCAATTTTATCTAGGGCCTCAGATACGTCCAATCTAGCTTCCTAGACATGCAGACACGCGTTCTAAGCGTACCTAAGCGAGTACTGCTCCATTTAAAGCGCCAATTCTTCCCACGGCCTTGGATACGTCCAATCTAGCTTCCTGGACATGCAGACACGCGTTGCAAGCGTAACTTAGAGAGTTCTGCTCCGTTTGAAGCGCCGATTCTTTCTACGGCCTTAGATACGTCCAATCTAGCTTCCTAGACATGCAGACACGCTTTCTAAGCGTACCTTAGCGGGTTCTGCTCCATTTAATGCGCCAATTCTTCCTACGGCCTCAGATACGTCCAATCTAGCTATCTGGACATGCAGACACGCGTTCTAAGCGTACCTAAGCGAGTACTGCTGCATTTGAAGCGCCGAGTCTTTCTACGGCCTTAGATACGTCCAATCTAGCTTCCTAGACATGCAGACACGCTTTCTAAGCGTACCCTAACAGGTTCTGCTCCATTTGAAGCGCCGATTCTTCCTACGGCCTCAGATACGTCCAATCTAGCTATATGGACATGCATACACGCGTTCTAAGCGTACCTAAGCGAGTACTGCTGCATTTGAAGCGCCGAGTCTTCCCACGGCCTTGGATACGTCCAATCAGGCTTCCTGGACATGCAGACACGCGTTGCAAGCGTAACTTAGAGAGTACTGCTCCGTTTCAAGCGCCGATTCTTTCTACGGCCTTAGATACGTCCAATCTAGCTTCCTAGACATGCAGACACGCTTTCTAAGCGTACCTAAGCGAGTTCTGCTCCATTTGAAGCGCCGAGTCTTTCTTCGGCCTCAGATACGTCCGATCTAGCTATCTGGACATGCAGACACGCGTTCTAAGCGTCCTAAGCGAGTACTGCTGCATTTGAAGCGCCGAGTCTTTCTACGGCCTTAGATACGTCTAATCTAGCTTCCTAGACATGCAGACACGCTTTCTAAGCGTACCTAAGCGAGCTCTGCTCCATTTGAAGCGCCGATTGTTTCTACGGCCTCAAATACGTCCAATCTAGCTTCCTAGACATGCAGACACGCGTTTTAAGCGTACCTAAGCGAGTAATGCTCCATTTAAAGCGCCGATTCTTACTACGGCCTCAGATACGCCCAATCTAGCTTTCTGGACATGCAGACACGTGCTCTAAGCGTACCTTAGCGAGTACTGCTCCGTTTGAAGCGCCAATTCTTTCTACGGCCTTCGATACGTCCAATCTAGCTTCCTAGACATGCAGACACGCTTCCTAAAAGTACCTAAGCGAGTTCTGCTCCATTTGAAGCGCCGATTGTTTCTACGGCCTCAAATACGTCCAATCTAGCTTCCCGGACATACAGACACGCGTTTCAAGAGTGACTTAGCGGATAATGCTCCATTTAAAGCGCCAATTTTTCCTAGGGCCTCAGATACGTCCAATCTAGCTTCCTAGACATGCAGACACGCTTTCTAAGCGTACCTAAGCGAGTACTGCTGCATTTGAAGCGCCGAGTCTTTCTACAGCCATGATACGTCCAAACTAGCTTCCTAGACATGCAGACACGCGTTCTAAGCGTACCTAAGCGAGTAATGCTCCATTTGAAGCGCCGATTGTTTCTACGGCCTCAAATACGTCCAATCTAGCTTCCTGGACATGCAGACACGTGTTCTAAGCGTACCTAAGCGAGTACTGCTCCATTTAAAGCGCCAATTTTTCTTACGGCCTTCGATACGTCCAATCTAGCTTCGTAGACATAGATACGCTTTCTAAGCGTACCTAAGCGAGCTCTGCTCCATTTGAAGCGCCGATTGTTTCTACGGCCTCAAATACGTCCAATCTAGCTTCCTAGACATGCAGACACGCGTTCTAAGCGTACCTAAGCGAGTAATGCTCCATTTAAAGCGCCGATTCTTACTACGGCCTCAGATACGCCCAATCTAGCTTTCTGGACATGCAGACACGTGCTCTAAGCGTACCTTAGCGAGTACTGCTCCGTTTGAAGCGCCAATTCTTTCTACGGCCTTCGATACGTCCAATCTAGCTTCCTAGACATGCAGACACGCTTTCTAAAAGTACCTAAGCGAGTTCTGCTCCATTTGAAGCGCCGATTGTTTCTACGGCCTCAAATACGTCCAATCTAGCTTCCCGGACATACAGACACGCGTTTCAAGAGTGACTTAGCGGATAATGCTCCATTTAAAGCGCCAATTTTTCCTACGGCCTCAGATAAGTCCAATCTAGCTTCCTGGACATGCAGACACGTGTTCTAAGCGTACCCAAGCGAGTACTGCTCCAATTAAAGCGCCGATTCTTCCTACGGCCTTCGATACGTCCAATCTAGCTTCCTAGACATGCAGACACGCTTTCTAAAAGTACCTAAGCGAGTTCTGCTCCATTTGAAGCGCCGATTGTTTCTACGGCCTCAAATACGTCCAATCTAGCTTCCTAGACATGCAGACACGCGTTCTAAGCGTACCTAATCGAGTACTGCTGCATTTGAAGCGCCAATTCTTTCTACGGCCTCAGATACGTCCATTCTAGCTTTCTGGACATGCAGACACGTGCTCTAAGCGTACCTTAGCGAGTACTGCTCCGTTTGAAGCGCCAATTCTTTCTACGGCCTTCGATACGTCCAATCTAGCTTCCTAGACATGCAGACACGCTTTCTAAAAGTACCTAAGCGAGTTCTGCTCCATTTGAAGCGCCGATTGTTTCTACGGCCTCAAATACGTCCAATCTAGCTTCCCGGACATACAGACACGCGTTTCAAGAGTGACTTAGCGGATAATGCTCCATTTAAAGCGCCAATTTTTCCTACGGCCTCAGATACGTCCAATCTAGCTTCCTAGACATGCAGACACGCGTTCTAAGCGTACCTAAGCGAGTACTGCTGCATTTGAAGCGCCGAGTCTTTTTCTACAGCCATGATACGTCCAACTAGCCTTCTTTAGACATGCAGACACGCGTTCTAAGCGTACCTAAGGCGAGCTCTGCCCATTTGAAGCGCCGATTGTTTCTACGGCCTCAAATACGTCCAATCTAGCTTCGTAGACATGCAGACACGCGTTCTAAGCGTACCTAAGCGAGTACTGCTCCATTTAAAGCGCCGATTCTTACTACGGCCTCAGATACGTCCAATCTAGCTTTCTGGACATGCAGACACGTGCTCTAAGCGTACCTTAGGCGAGTACTGCTCCGTTTGAAGCGCCATATTTCTTCTACGGCCTCGATACGTCCAATCTAGCTTCCTAGACATGCAGACACGCTTCCTAAAAGTACCTTAAGCGAGTTCTGCTCCATTTGAAGCGCCGATTGTTTCTACGGCCTCAAATCCTCCATCTAGCTTCCCGGACTATACCAGACACGCGTTTCAGAGTGACTTAGCGGAAATGCTCCATTTAAAGCGCCAATTTTATCTAGGGCCTCAGATAGTCCAATCTAGCTTCCTAGACTGCAGACACGCTTTCCTAAGCGTACCTAAGCGAGTACTGCTGCATTTAAAGCGCCAATTCTTCCCACGGTAACTTGGATACGTCCAATCTAGCTTTCCTGGACATGCAGACACGCGTTTGCAAGAGTAACTATAGAGAGTTCTGCTCCGTTTGAAGCGCCGATTCTTTCTACGGCCTTGGATACGTCCAATCTAGCTTCCTAGACATGCAGCACGCTTTCTAAGCGTACCGTTAGCGGGTTCTGCTCCATTTAATGCGCCAATTTCTTCTACGGCCTCAGATAGCGTCAATCTAGCTATCCTGGACATGCATACAACGTTTTGTTCTAAGCGTACCTAAGCGAGTACTGCTGCATTTGAAGCGCCGAGTCTTTCTACGGCCTTAGATACGTCCAATCTAGCTTCCTAGACATGCAGACACGCTTTCTAAGGGTACCTACGCGAGTTCTGCTCCATTTGAAGCGCCGATTCTTCCTACGGCCTCAGATACGTCCAATCTAGCTATCTGGACATGCATACACGCTTCTAAGCGTACTAAGCGAGTACTGCTGCATTTGAAGCGCCGAGTCTTCCCACGGCCTTGATACGTCCAATCAGGCTTCCTGGACATGCAGACACGCGTTGCAAGCGTAACTTAGAGAGTACTGCTCCGTTT
>MBPM02000354.1:0-20732 GCA_001695595.3 Plasmopara viticola | reverse complement strand
ACGGCCAAAGATACGTCCTTTCTATCGCTCTAGACATGCATACATGCAATAGAGCCCCAACAAAGTGTATAATCATTCTGTTGGAGCGCTGAGACGTTGTGCGGCCAAAGATACGTCCTTTCTATCGCTCTAGACAGGCATACATGCAATAGGAGCCCTCAACGAATGTGTATAATCATTTGCTGGAGCGCTGAGACGTTGTACGGCCAAAGACACGTCCTTTCTTTCGCTCTAGACATGCACAGATGAAATAGAGCCACAACGAAGAGTATAATCATTCTGCTGGAGCGATGAGACGTTGTGCCGCCCAAAATACGTCCTTTCTATCGCTCTAGACATGCATACATGCAATAAAGCCTCAACAAAGTGTATAATCATTCTGCTGGAGCGCTAAGACGTTGTGCGACCAAAGATACGTCCTTTCTATCGCTCTAGATATGCACAGATGCAATAGAGCCCCAACGAAGTGTATAATCATTCTGTTGGAGCGCTAAAACGTTTGACGGCCAAGGATACGTCCTTTCTTTCGCTCTAGACATGCACAGATGCAATAGAGCCACAACGAAGGTATGATCATTCTGTTGGATGGCTAAGACGTTGTGCGGCCAAAGATACGTCTTTTCTATCGCTCTAGACATGCATACATGCAATAGAGCCTCAACGAAGTGTATAATCATTCCGTTGTAGCGCTGAGACGTTGTGCGTCGAGGGATTTGTCCTTTCTATCGCTCTAGACATGCATACATGCAATAGAGCCTCAACAAAGTGTATAATCATTCCGTTGTAGCGCTGAGACGTTGTGCGTTCAGAGATTGTCTTTCTATCGCTCTAGACATGCATACATGCAATAGAGCCTCAACAAAGTGTATAATCATTCTGTTGGAGCGCTAAGACGTTTGAAGCTAAGGATACGTCTTTCTTCGCTCTAGACATGCACAGGATGGAATAGAGCCACAACAAGTTATAATCATTCTATTGGAGCGCTGGACGTTGTGCGGCCAAATATACGTCCTTTTTATCGATCTAGACGTGCACACATGTAATAAAGCCACAACGAATTGTATAATTCATGGTTGGAGCGCTGAGACGTTGTGCGTCGACAGATACGTCCTTTCTATTGCTCTAGACATGCATACATGCAATAGATCCTCAACAAAGTATATAATGATTCTGCTGGGGCGCTGAGCCTTGTGCGGCCAAATATACGTCCTTTTTATCGCTCTAGACGTTCACACATGCAATAAAGCCACAACGAATTGTATAATTCATGGTTGGAGCGCTGAGACGTTGTGCGTCGACAGATTACGTCCTTTCTATGCTCTAGACATGCATACATGAATAAGCCTCAACAAAGTATATAATCATTCTGCTGGGGCGCTGAGACCTTGTGCGGCCAAATATACGTCCTTTATCGCTCTAGACGTGCACACATGCAATAAAGCCACAACGAAAGTGTATAATTTCATTCTGTTTGGAGTCTGAGACGTTGTACGGCCAGAGCACGTCCTTTCTTTCTCTAGACATGCATACATGCAATAGAGCCTAACAAAGTATATAATCATTCTGTTGGAGCGCTGAGACGTTGTGCGGCTAAAGATACGTCCTTCCTATCGCTCTAGACATGGACAGATGCAATGAAAACCCCAACAGAGTCTATTAAAAATCCGTGTAGCGCTGAGACGTTGTGCGACCACAGTTTGTCCTTTCTATCGCTCTAGACATGCATACATGCAATAGAGCCCCAACAAAAGTATATAATCATTCTGTTGGAGCGCTGAGACGTTGTGCGGCTAAAGATACGTCCTTCCTATCGCTCTAGACATGCACAGATGCAATGAAACCCCAAACAGAGGTCTATTAAAAATCCTGTCGTAGCGCTGAGACGTTGTGCGTCCACAGATTTTGTCCTTTCTATCGCTCTAGACATGCATACATGCATTAGAGCCTCAACAAGATGTAATAATCATTCTGTTGGAGCGCTAAGACGTTTGACGGCCAAGGATACGTCCATTTCTTTCGCTCTAGACATGGCATACATGCAATAGAGCCTCAACAAGTGTATAATCATTCTGTTGGAGCGCTAAGACGTTTGACGGCCAAGATACGTCCTTTTTTTCGCTCTAGACATGAACGTATGCAATAGGCTACAACGAAGTGTAAAATTATTTCTGTTGGAGTGCTGGGACGTTGTGCGGCCAAAGAACACGTCCTTTCTTATCGCTCTAGACATGCATACATGAATACAGCCTCACAAAGTATATAATCATTCTGCGTTGGAGCGCTGAGACGTTGTGCGGCCAAATATACGTCCTTTTTTATCGCTCTAGACGTGCACACATGCAATAAAGCCACAACGAAGTGTATAATCATTCTGTTGGAGCGCTATGACGTTGTACGGCCAAAGACACGTCCTTTTCTTTGCCTCAAGACATGCACAGATGAAATAGAGCCCCAACAAAGTATATAATCATTCTGCTGGAGCGCTGAGACGTTGTGCGGCTAAAGATACGTATCTTTCTATCGCTCTAGACATTGCATACGTGCAATAGAAGCCTCAACGAAAATGTGATAATCATTGTGTTGGAGCGCGGAGACGTTCTACGGCCAAAGATACGTCCTTTCTATCGCTCTAGACATGCATACATGCAATAGAGCTCAACAAGGTGTTATAATCATTCCGTTGGAGCGCTGAGACGTTGTGCGTCGACAGATTTGTCCTTTTCTATCGCTCTATACATGCATAATGGCAATAAGCCTCAACAAAGTGTATAATCATTCCGTTGGAGCGCTGAGACGTTGTGCGTCGACAGATTTGTCCTTTCTATCGCTTTAGACATGCATACATGTAATAGAGCCACAACGAAGTGTATAATCATTCTATTGGAGCGCTAAGACGTTGTGCGGCCAAAGATACGTCCTTTCTATCGCTTTAGACATGCATACATGCAATAGAGCCTCAACGAAGTGTATAATCATTCTGCTGGAGCGCTGAGACGTTGTGCGGCAAAGGACACTGTCCTTTCTTTTCGCTCTAGACATGCACAGATGAAATAGAGCCACAACGAAGACTATAATCATTCTGCTGGAGCGATGAGACGTTGTGCCGCCCAAGATACGTCCTTTCTATCGCTCTAGACATTCATACATGCAATAAAGCCTCAACAAAGTGTATAATCATTCTGCTGGAGCGCTAAGACGTTGTGCGACCAAAGATACGTCCTTTCTATCGCTCTAGACATGCACAGATGCAATAGAGCCCCAACGAAGTGTATAATCATTCTGTTGGAGCGCTAAGACGTTTGACGGCCAAGGATACGTCCTTTCTTTCGCTCTGGACATGCACAGATGCAATGGAGCCACAACGAATTGTATAATCATTCTGCTGGAGCGCTGAGACGTTGTGCGTGTAAAGATTTGTCCTTTCTATCGCTCTAGACATGCCCAGATGCAATAGAGCCACAACGAAGTGTATAATCATTCTGGTGGAGCGCTAAGACGTTGCGCGGCCAAAAGATACGTCCTTTCTATCGCTATATACATGCATACATGCAATAGAGCCTCAACGAAGTGTATAATCATTCTGCTGGAGCGCTGAGACGTTGTGCGGCCAAAGAAACGTCCTTTCTTTCGCTCTAGACATGCACAGATGAAATAGAGCCACAACGAAGAGTATAATCAATTTGTTGGAGCGATGAGACGTTGTACGGCCAGAGGTACGTCCTTTCTATCGCTCTAGACATGCACAGATGCAATAGAGCACCAACGAAGTGTAAAATCATTCTGTTGGAGCGCTGAGACGTTGTACGGCCACGGATACGCCCTTTCTATCGCTTTAGACATGCACAGATGCAATAGAGCCACACTGAAGTGTATAATCATTCTGTTGGAGCGCTAAGACGTTGTGCGGCCAAAGATACGTCCTTTCTATCGCTATAGACATGCATACATGCAATAGAGCCTCAACGAAGTGTATTATGATTGTGTTGGAGCGCTGTGACGTTGTACGGCAACAGATACGACTTTGCTATCGCTCAAGACATGCACAGATACAATAGAGCTACAACGAAGTGTTTAATCATTCTGTTGGAGCGATGAGACGTTATACGGCAAAAAATACGTCCTTTCTATCGCTCTAGACATGCACAGATGCAATAGAGCACCAACGAAGTGTAAAATCATTCTGTTGGAGCGCTGAGACGTTGTACGGCCACGGATACGCCCTTTCTATCGCTTTAGACATGCACAGATGCAATAGAGCCACACTGAAGTGTATAATTACTCTGTTGGAGCAATGAGACGTTATGCGGCAAAAAATACGCCCTATCTATCGCTCTAGACATACACAGATGCAATAGAGCCAACCCGGAGTCTATAAAAATTCTGTTGGAGCGCTCAGACGTTGTGCGGCCAAAGATACGTCCTTTCTATCGCACTAGACATGCATACATGCAATAGAGCCTCAACGAAGTGTATAATTATTCCGTTGTAGCGCTGAGACGTTGTGCGTCGAGAGATTTGTCCTTTCTATCGCTCTAGACATGCACAGATGCAATAGAGCCCCAACGAAGTGTATAATCATTTTGTTGGAGCGCTAAGACGTTTGACGGCCAAGGATACGTCCTTTCTTTCGCTCTAGACATGCACAGATGAAATAGAGCCACAACGAAGTGTATAATCATTCTGTTGGATGGCTAAGACGTTGTGCGGCCAAAGATACGTCCTTTCTATCGCTCTAGACATGCATACATGCAATAGAGCCTCAACGAAGTGTATAATCATTCCGTTGGAGCGCTGAGGACGTGTTCGGCCTAAAAAGGATACGTCCTTTCTATCACTCTTAACATGCACAGATCAATGGAGCCCCAACAAAACCTATAATAATCCTGTTGGAGCGCTGAGACGTTGTGCGGCCAAAAGAAACGTCCTATGTATAGCTCTAGACATGCATACATGCAATATAGCCCCAACGAATGTGTACAAACAATCTGTCGAAACGCTGAGACGTTCTACGACCAAAGATACGTCTTTTTTATCGCTCTTGACATGCATACATGCAATAGAGCCTCAACGAAGTGTATAATCATTCCTATTGGAGCCTAAGACGTTTGTGCGGCCAAAGATATGTCCTTTCTATCGCTCTAGACATGCATACATGCAATAGAGCCTCAACGAAGTGTATAATCATTCTGCTGCGAGCGCTGAGACGTTGTGCGGCCAAAGACACGTCCTTTCTTTCGCTCTAGACATGCCACAGATGAAATAGAGCCACAACGAAGATATAATCATCTGCTGGAGCGATGAGACGTTGTGGCCGCCCAAAATACGTCCTTTCTATCGCTCTAGACATGCATACATGCAATAAAGCCTCAAACAAAGTGTATAATCATTCTGCTGGAGCGCTAAGACGTTGTTGCGGACCAAAGATACGTCCTTTCTATCGCCTCTAGACATGCACAGATGCAATAGAGCCCCAACGAAGTGTATAATCATTCTTTTGGAGCGCTAAGACGATTTGACGGCCAAGGATACGTCCTTTCTTTCGCTCTAGACATGCACAGATGCATAGAGCCATAACCGAGTGTATAATCATTCTGCTGGAGCGCTAAGACGTTGTGCGACCAAAGATACGTCCTTTCTATCGCTATCTAGACATGCACAGATGAAAATAGAGCCCCAACGAAGTGTATAATCATTTTGTTGGAGCGCTGAGACGTTGTTTCGGCTAGATACGTCCTTTCTATCACTTCTTAACATGCACAGATGCAATGGAGCCCCAACAAAAACCTATAATTATCCTGTTGGAGCGCTGAGACGTTGTGCGGCCAAAGAAACGTCCTATGTATAGCTCTAGACATGCATACATGCAATATAGCCCCCAACGAATTGTACAAACAATCTGTCGAACGCTGAGACGTTCTACGGCCAAAGATACGTCCTTTCTATCGCTCTAGACATGCATTACATGCAATAGAGCCTCAACGAAGTGTATAAATCCATTCTATTGGAGCGCTAAGACGTTGTGCGGCCAAAAGATATGTCCTTTCTATCGCTCTAGACATGCATACATGCAATAGAGCCCCAACGAAGTGTATAATCATTCTGCTGGAGCGCTGAGACGTTGTGCGGCCAAAGACCACGTCCTTTCTTCGCTCTAGACATGCACAGATGAAATAGAGCCACAACGAAAGAGTATAATCATTCTGCTGGAGCGATGAGACGTTGTGCCGCCCAAAATACGTCCTTTCTATCGCTCTAGACATGCATACATGCAATAAAGCCTCAACAAAGTGTATAATCATTCTGCTGGAGCGCTAAGACGTTGTGCGACCAAAGATACGTCCTTTCTATCGCTCTAGACATGCACAGATGCAATAAGCCACAACGAAGTGGTATAATCATTCTGTTGGAGCGCTAAGACGTTTGACGGCCAAGGATACGTCCTTTCTTTCGCTCTAGACATGCACAGATGCAATTAGAGCCATAACGAAGTGTATAATCATTCTGCTGGAGCGCTAAGACGTTGTGCGACCAAAGATACGTCCTTTCTATCGCTCTAGACATGCACAGATGAAATAGAGCCCCAACGAAGTGTATAATCATTCTGTTGGAGCGCTAAGACGTTTGACGGCCAAGGATACGTCCTTTCTTTCGCTCTAGACATGCACAGATGCAATAGAGCCTCAACGAAGTGTATAATCATTCTGTTTGGAGGCTAAGACGTTGTGCGGCCAAAGATATGTCCTTTTCTATCGCTCTAGACATGATACATGCAATAGAGCCTCAACGAAGTGTATAATCATTCTGCTTGGAGCGCTGAGACGTTGTGCGCCAAAGACACGTCCTTCTTTCGCTCTAGACATGCACAGATAAAATAGAGCCACAACGAAGAGTATAATCATTCTGCTGGAGCGATGAGACGTTGTGCCGCCCTAGATACGTCCTTTCTATCGCTCTAGACATGCATACATGCAATAAAGCCTCAACAAATTGTATAATCATTCTGCTGGAGCGCTAAGACGTTGTGCGACCAAAGATACGTCCTTTCTATCGCTCTAGACATGCACAGATGCAATAGAGCCCAACGAAGTGTATAATCATTCTGTTGGAGCGCTAAGACGTTTGACGGCCAAAGGATACGTCCTTTCTTTCGCTCTAGACATGCACAGATGCAATAGAGCCATAACGAAGTGTATAATCATTCTGCTGGAGCGCTAAGACGTTGTGCGACCAAAGATACGTCCTTTCTATCGCTCTAGACATGCACAGATGAAATATAGCCCCAACGAAGTGTATAATCATTTTGTTGGAGCTCTGAGACGATGTTCGGCTAAAGATACGTCCTTTCTATCACTCTTAACATGCACAGATGCAATGGAAGCCCCAACAAAACTATAATTATCCTGTTGGAGCGCTGAGACGTTTGTGCGGCCAAAGAAACTCCTATGTATAGCTCTAGACATGCATACATGCAATATAGCCCCAACGAATTGTACAAACAATCTGTCGAAACGCTGAGACGTTCTACGGCCAAAGATACGTCCTTTTTATCGCTCTTGACATGCATACATGCAATAGAGCCTCAACGAAGTGTATAATCATTCTATTGGAGCGCTAAGACGTTGTGCGGCCAAAGATATGTCCTTTCTATCGCTCTAGACATGCATACATGCAATAGAGCCTCAACGAAGTGTATAATCATTCTGCTGGAGCGCTGAGACGTTGTGCGGCCAAAGACACGTCCTTTCTTTCGCTCTAGACATGCACAGATGAAATAGAGCCACAACGAAGAGTATAATCATTCTGCTGGAGCGATGAGACGTTGTGCCGCCCAAAATACGTCCTTTCTATCGCTCTAGACATGCATACATGCAATAAAGCCTCAACAAAGTGTATAATCATTCTGCTGGAGCGCTAAGACGTTGTGCGACCAAAGATACGTCCTTTCTATCGCTCTAGACATGCACAGATGCAATAGAGCCCCAACGAAGTGTATAATCATTCTGTTGGAGCGCTAAGACGTTTGACGGCCAAGGATACGTCCTTTCTTTCGCTCTAGACATGCACAGATGCAATAGAGCCATAACGAAGTGTATAATCATTCTGCTGGAGCGCTAAGACGTTGTGCGACCAAAGATACGTCCTTTCTATCGCTCTAGACATGCACAGATGAAATAGAGCCCCAACGAAGTGTATAATCATTTTGTTGGAGCGCTGAGACGTTGTTCGGCTAAAGATACGTCCTTTCTATCACTCTTAACATGCACAGATGCAATGGAGCCCCAACAAAACCTATAATTATCCTGTTGGAGCGCTGAGACGTTGTGCGGCCAAAGAAACGTCCTATGTATAGCTCTAGACATGCATACATGCAATATAGCCCCAACGAATTGTACAAACAATCTGTCGAAACGCTGAGACGTTCTACGGCCAAAGATACGTCCTTTCTATCGCTCTAGACATGCATACATGCAATAGAGCCTCAACGAAGTGTATAATCATTCTATTGGAGCGCTAAGACGTTGTGCGGCCAAAGATATGTCCTTTCTATCGCTCTAGACATGCATACATGCAATAGAGCCTCAACGAAGTGTATAATCATTCTGCTGGAGCGCTGAGACGTTGTGCGGCCAAAGACACGTCCTTTCTTTCGCTCTAGACATGCACAGATGAAATAGAGCCACAACGAAGAGTATAATCATTCTGCTGGAGCGATGAGACGTTGTGCCGCCCAAAATACGTCCTTTCTATCGCTCTAGACATGCATACATGCAATAAAGCCTCAACAAAGTGTATAATCATTCTGCTGGAGCGCTAAGACGTTGTGCGACCAAAGATACGTCCTTTCTATCGCTCTAGACATGCACAGATGCAATAGAGCCCCAACGAAGTGTATAATCATTTTGTTGGAGCGCTAAGACGTTTGACGGCCAAGGATACGTCCTTTCTTTCGCTCTAGACATGCACAGATGAAATAGAGCCACAACGAAGTGTATAATCATTCTGTTGGATGGCTAAGACGTTGTGCGGCCAAAGATACGTCCTTTCTATCGCTCTAGACATGCATACATGCAATAGAGCCTCAACGAAGTGTATAATCATTCCGTTGTAGCGCTGAGACGTTGTTCGGCTAAAGATACGTCCTTTCTATCACTCTAAACATGCACAGATGCAATGGAGCCCAACAAAACCTATAATTATCCTGTTGGAGCGCTGAGACGTTGTGCGGCCAAAGAAACGTCCTATGTATAGCTCTAGACATGCATACATGCAATATAGCCCCAACGAAGTGTACAAACAATCTGTCGGAACGCTGAGACGTTCTACGGCCAAAGATACGTCCTTTCTATCGCTCTTGACATGCATACATGCAATAGAGCCTCAACGAAGTGTATAATCATTCTGTTGGAGCGCTAAGACGTTGTGCGGCCAAAGATACGTCCTTTCTATCGCTCTAGACATGCATACATGCAATAGAGCCTCAACGAAGTGTATAATCATTCCGTTGTAGCGCTGAGACGTTGTTCGGCTAAAGATACGTCCTTTCTATCACTCTAAACATGCACAGATGCAATGGAGCCCCAACAAAACCTATAATTATCCTGTTGGAGCGCTGAGACGTTGTGCGGCCAAAGAAACGTCCTATGTATAGCGCTAGACATGCATACATGCAATATAGCCCCAACGAATTGTACAAACAATCTGTCGGAACGCTGAGACGTTCTACGGCCAAAGATACGTCCTTTCGATCGCTCTAGACATGCATACATGCAATAGAGCCTCAACGAAGTGTATAATCATTCTGTTGGAGCGCTAAGACGTTGTGCGGCCAAAGATACGTCCTTTCTATCGCTCTAGACATGCATACATGCAATAGAGCCTCAACGAAGTGTATAATCATTCTGCTGGAGCGCTGAGACGTTGTGCGGCCAAAGACACGTCCTTTCTTTCGCTCTAGACATGCACAGATGAAATAGAGCCACAACGAAGAGTATAATCATTCTGCTGGAGCGATGAGACGTTGTGCCGCCCAAGATACGTTTTTTCTATCGCACTAGACATGCATACATGCAATAAAGCCTCAACAAAGTGTATAATCATTCCGTTGTAGCGCTGAGACGTTGTTCAGCTAAAGATACGTCCTTTCTATCACTCTAAACATGCACAGATGCAATGGAGCCCCAACAAAAACCTATAATTATCCTGTTGGAGCGCTGAGACGTTGTGCGACCAAAGAAACGTCCTATGTATAGCTCTAGACATGCATACATGCAATATAGCCCCAACGAAGTGTACAAACAATCTGTCGGAACGCTGAGACGTTCTACGGCCAAAGATACGTCCTTTCTATCGCTCTAGACATGCATACATGCAATAGAGCCTCAACGAAGTGTATAATCATTCTGTTGGAGCGCTAAGACGTTGTGCGGCCAAAGATACGTCCTTTCTATCGCTCTAGACATGCATACATGCAATAGAGCCTCAACGAAGTGTATAATCATTCTGCTGGAGCGCTGAGACGTTGTGCGGCCAAAGACACGTCCTTTCTTTCGCTCTAGACATGCACAGATGAAATAGAGCCACAACGAAGAGTATAATAATTCTGCTGGAGCGATGAGACGTTGTGCCGCCCAAGATACGTCCTTTCTATCGCACTAGACATGCATACATGCAATAAAGCCTCAACAAAGTGTATAATCATTCTGCTAGAGCGCTAAGACGTTGTGCGACCAAAGATACGTCCTTTCTATCGCTCTAGACATGCACAGATGCAATAGAGCCCCAACGAAGTGTATAATCATTTTGTTGGAGCGCTAAGATGTCTGACGGCCAAAAATACGTCCTTTCTTTCGCTCTAGACATGCACAGATGAAATAGAGCCACAACGAAGTGTATAATCATTCTGTTGGATGGCTAAGACGTTGTGCGGCCAAAGATACGTCCTTTCTATCGCTCTAGACATGCATACATGCAATAGAGCCTCAACGAAGTGTATAATCATTCCGTTGTAGCGCTGAGACGTTGTTCGGCTAAAGATACGTCCTTTCTATCACTCTAAACATGCACAGATGCAATGGAGCCCCAAAAAACCTATAATTATCCTGTTGGAGCGCTGAGACGTTGTGCGGCCAAAGAAACGTCCTATGTATAGCTCTAGACATGCATACATGCAATATAGCCCCAACGAATTGTACAAACAATCTGTCGGAACGCTGAGACGTTCTACGGCCAAAGATACGTCCTTTCTATCGCTCTAGACATGCATACATGCAATAGAGCCTCAACGAAGTGTATAATCATTCTGTTGGAGCGCTAAGACGTTGTGCGGCCAAAGATACGTCTTTTCTATCGCTCTAGACATGCATACATGCAATAGAGCCTCAACGAAGTGTATAATCATTCTGCTGGAGCGCTGAGACGTTGTGCGGCCAAAGACACGTCCTTTCTTTCGCTCTAGACATGCACAGATGAAATAGAGCCACAACAAAGAGTATAATAATTCTGCTGGAGCGATGAGACGTTGTGCCGCCCAAGATACGTTTTTTCTATCGCACTAGACATGCATACATGCAATAAAGCCTCAACAAAGTGTATAATCATTCTGCTGGAGCGCTAAGACGTTGTGCGACCAAAAGATACGTCCTTTCTATCGCTCTAGACATGCACAGATGCAATAGAGCCCCAACGAAGTGTATAATCATTTTGTTGGAGCGCTAAGACGTTTGACGGCCAAGGATACGTCCTTTCTTTCGCTCTAGACATGCACAGATGAAATAGAGCCACAACGAAGTGTATAATCATTCTGTTGGATGGCTGAGACGTTGTGCGGCCAAAGATACGTCCTTTCCATCGCTCTAGACATGCATACATGCAATAGAGCCTCAACGAAGTGTATAATCATTCCGTTGTAGCGCTGAGACGTTGTTCGGCTAAAGATACGTCCTTTCTATCACTCTAAACATGCACAGATGCAATGGAGCCCAACAAAACCTATTAATTATCCTGTTGGAGCGCTGAGACGTTGTGCGGCCAAAGAAACGTCCTATGTATAGCTCAAGACATGCATACATGCAATATAGCCCCAACGAATTGTACAAACAATCTGTCGGAACGCTGAGACGTTCTACGGCCAAAGATACGTCCTTTCTATCGCTCTAGACATGCATACATGTAATAGAGCCTCAACTAAGTGTAGAATCATTCTATTGGAGCGCTAAGACGTTGTGCGGCCAAAGATACGTCCTTTCTATCGCTCTAGACAGGTCATACATGCAATAGAGCCTCAACGAAGTGTATCATTTCTGCTGGGCGCTGAGACGTTGTGCGGCCAAAGACACGTCCTTTCTTTCGCTCTAGACATGCACAGATGAAATAGAGCCACAACGAAGAGTATAATCATTCTGCTGGAGCGATGAGACGTTGTGCCGCCCAAGATACGTCCTTTCTATCGCTCTAGACATGCATACATGCAATAAAGCCTCAACAAAGTGTATAATCATTCTGCTGGAGCGCTAAGACATTGTGCGACCAAGATACGTCCTTTCTATCGCTCTAGACATGCACAGATGCAATAGAGCCCCAACGAAGTGTATAATCATTTTGTTGGAGCGCTAAGACGTTTGACGGCCAAGGATACGTCCTTTCTTTCGCTCTAGACATGCACAGATGAAATAGAGCCACAACGAAGTGTATAATCATTCTGTTTGGATGGCTAAGACGTTGTGCGGCAAAGATACGTCCTTTCTATCGCTCCAGCATGCATACATGCAATAGAGCCTCAACGAAGTGTATAATCATTCCGTTGTAGCGCTGAGACGTTGTTCGGCTAAAGATACGTCCTTTCTATCACTCTAAACATGCACAGATGCCATGGAGCCCCAACAAAACCTATAATTATCCTGTTGGAGCGCTGAGACGTTGTGCGGCCAAAGAAACGTCCTATGTATAGCTCAAGACATGCATACATGCAATATAGCCCCAACGAATTGTACAAACAATCTGTCGGAACGCTGAGACGTTCTACGGCCAAAGATACGTCCTTTCTATCGCTCTAGACATGCATACATGTAATAGAGCCTCAACTAAGTGTAGAATCATTCTATTGGAGCGCTAAGACGTTGTGCGGCCAAAGATACGTCCTTTCTATCGCTCTAGACATGCATACATGCAATAGAGCCTCAACGATGTGTATAATCATTCTGCTGGAGCGCTGAGACGTTGTGCGGCCAAAGACACGTCCTTTCTTTTGCTCTAGACATGCACAGATGAAATAGAGCCTCAACGAAGTGTATAATCATTCTGCTGGAGCGCTGAGACGTTGTGCGGCCAAAGACACGTCCTTTCTTTCGCTCTAGACATGCACAGATGAAATAGAGCCACAACGAAGAGTATAATCATTCTGCTGGAGCGATGAGACGTTGTGCCGCCCAAGATACGTCCTTTCTATCGCTCTAGACATGCATACATGCAATAAAGCCTCAACAAAGTGTATAATCATTCCGTTGTAGCGCTGAGACGTTGTTCGGCTAAAGATACGTCCTTTCTATCACTCTAAACATGCACAGATGCAATGGAGCCCCAACAAAACCTATAATTATCCTGTTGGAGCGCTGAGACGTTGTGCGGCCAAAGAAACGTCCTATGTATTAGCTCTAGACATGCATACATGCAATATAGCCCCAACGAATTGTACAAACAATCTGTCGAAACGCTGAGACGTTCTACGGCCAAAGATACGTCCTTTCTATCGCTCTAGACATGCATACATGCAATAGAGCCTCAACGAAGTGTATAATCATTCTATTGGAGCGCTAAGACGTTGTGCGGCCAAAGATACGTCCTTTCTATCGCTCCAGACATGCATACATGCAATAGAGCCTAACGGAGTGTATAATCATTCTGCTGGAGCGCTGAGACGTTGTGCGGCCAAAGACACGTCCTTTCTTTCGCTCTACACATGCACAGATGAAATAGAGCCACAACGAAGAGTATAATCATTCTGCTGGAGCGATGAGACGTTGTGCCGCCCAAAATACGTCCTTTCTATCGCTCTAGACATGCATACATGCAATAAAGCCTCAACAAAGTGTATAATCATTCTGCTGGAGCGCTAAGACGTTGTGCGACCAAAGATACGTCCTTTCTATCGCTCTAGACATGCACAGATGCAATAGAGCCCCAACGAAGTGTATAATCATTTTGTTGGAGCGCTAAGACGTTTGACGGCCAAGGATACGTCCTTTCTTTCGCTCTAGACATGCACAGATGAAATAGAGCCACAACGAAGTGTATAATCATTCTGTTTGATGGCTAAGACGTTGTGCGGCCAAAGATACGTCCTTTCTATCGCTCTAGACATGCATACATGCAATAGAGCCTCAACAAAGTATATAATCATTCTGCTGGGGCGCTGAGACCTTGTGCGGCCAAATATACGTCCTTTTTATCGCTCTAGACGTGCACACATGCAATAAAGCCACAACGAATTGTATAATTCATGGTTGGAGCGCTGAGACGTTGTGCGTCGACAGATACGTCCTTTCTATCGCTCTAGACATGCATACATGCGATAGAGCCTCAACAAAGTATATAATCATTCTGCTGGGGCGCTGAGACCTTGTGCGGCCAAATATACGTCCTTTTTATCGCTCTAGACGTGCACACATGCAATAAAGCCACAACGAAGTGTATAATCATTCTGTTGGAGTGCTGAGACGTTGTACGGCCAAAGACACGTCCTTTCTTTCGCTCTAGACATGCATACATGCAATAGAGCCCCAACAAAGTATATAATCATTCTGTTGGAGCGCTGAGACGTTGTGCGGCTAAAGATACGCCCTTTCTATCGCTCTAGACATGGACAGATGCAATGAAACCCCAACAGATCTATAAAAATCCTGTGGTAGCGCTGAGACGTTGTGCGTCCACAGATTTGTCCTTTCTATCGCTCTAGACATGCATACATGCAATAGAGCCCCAACAAAGTATATAATCATTCTGTTGAAGCGCTGAGACGTTGTGCGGCTAAAGATACGTCCTTCCTATCGCTCTAGACATGGACAGATGCAATGAAACCCCAACAGAGTCTATAAAAATCCTGTGGTAGCGCTGAGACGTTGTGCGTCCACAGATTTGTCCTTTCTATCGCTCTAGACATGCATACATGCATTAGAGACTCAACAAAGTGTATAATCAATCTGTTGGAGCGCTAAGACGTTTGACGGCCAAGGATACGTCCTTTCTTTCGCTCTAGACATGCATACATGCAATAGAGCCTCAACAAAGTGTATAATCATTCTGTTGGAGCGCTAAGACGTTTGACGGCCAAAGATACGTCCTTTTTTTCGCTTTGGACATGAACAGATGCAATAGAGCCACAACGAAGTGTAAAATTATTCTGTTGGAGTGCTGAGACGTTGTGCGGCCAAAGACACGTCCTTTCTATCGCTCTAGACATGCATACATGCAATAGAGCCTCAACAAAGTATATAATCATTCTGCTGGAGCGCTGAGACGTTGTGCGGCCAAATATACGTCCTTTTTATCGCTCTAGACGTGCACACATGCAATAAAGCCACAACGAAGTGTATAATCATTCTGTTGGAGCGCTATGACGTTGTACGGCCAAAGACACGTCCTTTCTTTCGCTCAAGACATGCACAGATGAAATAGAGCCCCAACAAAGTATATAATCATTCTGTTGGAGCGCTGTGACGTTGTTCGGCTAAAGATACGTCCTTTCTATCACTCTAAACATGCACAGATGCAAAGGAGCCCCAACAAAACCTATAATTATCCTGTTGGAGCGCTGAGACGTTGTGCGGCCAAAGAAACGTCCTATGTATAGCTCTAGACATGCATACATGCAATATAGCCCCAACAAATTGTACAAACAATCTGTCGGAACGCTGAGACGTTGTGCGGCCAAAAATATGTCCTTTCTTTCGCTCTAGACATGGATAGATGCAATAAAGCCACAACGAAGTGTATAATCATTCTGTTGGAGCGCTAAAACGTTGTACGGCCAAAGACACGTCCTTTCTTTCGCTCAAGACATGCACAGATGAAATAGAGCCCCAACAAAGTATATAATCATTCTGTTGGAGCGCTGAGACGTTGTTCGGCTTAAGATACGTCCTTCCTATCGCTCTAGACATGCACAGATGCAATGAAACCCCAACAGAGTCTATAATCATCCTGTGGTAGCGCTGAGACGTTGTGCGTCCACAGATTTGTCCTTTCTATCGCTCTAGACATGCATACATGCAATAGAGCCTCAACAAAGTGTATAATCATTCTGTTGGAGCGCTAAGACGTTTGACAGCCAAGGATACGTCCTTTCTTTCGCTCTAGACATGCACAGATGGAATAGAGCCACAACGAAGTGTATAATCATTCTGCTGGAGCGCTGAGACGTTGTGCGGCCAAAGATACGTCCTTTTTATCGATCTAGACGTGCACACATGCAATAAAGCCACAACGAAGTGTATAATCATTCTGTTGGAGCGCTGAGACGTTGTGCGTCGACAGATACGTCCTTTTCATCGCTCTAGACATGCATACATGCAATAGATCCTCAACAAAGTATATAATCATTCTGCTGGAGCGCTGAGACGTTGTGCGGCCAAATATACGTCTTTTTTATCGCTCTAGACGTGCACACATGCAATAAAGCCACAACGAAGTGTAAAATCATTCTGTTGGAGCGCTGAGACGTTGTACGGCCCAAGACACTTCCTTTCTTTCGCTCAAGACATGCACAGATGAAATAGAGCCCCAACAAAGTATATAATCATTCTGTTGGAGCGCTGAGACGTTGTGCGGCTAAAGATACGTTCTTTCTATCGCTCTAGACATGCATACGTGCAATAGAGCCTCAACGAAATGAATAATCATTGTGTTGGAGTGCTGAGACGTTCTACGGCCAAAGATACGTCCTTTCTATCGCTCTAGACATGCATACATGCAATAGAGCCTCAACGAAGTGTATAATCATTCCGTTGGAGCGCTGAGACGTTGTGCGTCGACAGATTTGTCCTTTCTATCGCTCTATACATGCATATATGCAATAGAGCCTCAACAAAGTGTATAATCATTCCGTTGGAGCGCTGAGATGTTGTGCGTCGACAGATTTGTCCTTTCTATCGCTTTAGACATGCATACATGTAATAGAGCCCTAACAAAGTATATAATCATTCTGTTGGAGCGCTGAGACGTTGTGCGGCTAAAGATACGTTCTTTCTATCGCTCTAGACATGCATACGTGCAATAGAGCCTCAACGAAGTGTATTATCATTGTGTTGGAGCGCGGAGACGTTCTACGGCCAAAGATACGTCCTTTCTATCGCTCTAGACATGCATACATGCAATAGAGCCTCAACGAAGTGTATAATCATTCCGTTGGAGCGCTGAGACGTTGTGCGTCGACAGATTTGTCCTTTCTATCGCTCTATACATGCATACATGCAATAGAGCCTCAACGAAGTGTATAATCATTCTGCTGGAGCGCTGAGACGTTGTGCGGCCAAAGACACGTCCTTTCTTTCGCTCTAGACATGCACAGATGAAATAGAGCCACAACGAAGAGTATAATCATTCTGCTGGAGCGATGAGACGTTGTGCCGCCCAAGATACGTCCTTTCTATCGCTCTAGACATGCATACATGCAATAAAGCCTCAACAAAGTGTATAATCATTTTGTTGGAGCGCTAAGACGTTTGACGGCCAAGGATACGTCCTTTCTTTCGCTCTAGACATGCACAGATGAAATAGAGCCACAACGAAGTGTATAATCATTCTGTTGGATGGCTAAGACGTTGTGCGGCCAAAGATACGTTCTTTCTATAGCACTAGACATGCACAGATGAAATAGAGCCCCAACAAAGTATATAATCATTCTGTTGGAGCGCTGTGACGTTGTTCGGCTAAAGATACGTCCTTTCTATCATCACTCTAAACATGCACAGATGCAAAGGAGCCCAACAAAACTATAATTATCCTGTTGAGCGCTGAGACGTTGTGCGGCCAAAGAAACGTCCTATGTATAGCTCTAGACAGCTAGCATATACATGCAATATAGCCCCAACGAATTGTACAAACAATCTGTCGGAACGCTGAGACGTTGTGCGGCCAAAAATATGTGTTTTCTTTCGCTCTAGACATGGATAGATGCAATAAAGCCACAAACGAAGTGTATAATCATTCTGTTGGTGCGCTAAAACGTTGTACGGCCAAAGACACGTTTCTTTCTTCGCTCAAGACATGCACAGATAAATAGAGCCCCAACAAAGTATATAATCATTCTGTTGGAGCGCTGAGACGTTGTTCGGCTTAAGATACGTCCTTCCTATCGCTCTAGACATGCACAGATGCAATGAAACCCCAACAGAGTCTATAATCATCCTGTGGTAGCGCTGAGACGTGTGCGTCCACAGATTTGTCCTTTCTATCGCTCTAGACATGCATACATGCAATAGAGCCTCAACAAAGTGTATAATCATTCTGTTGGAGCGCTAAGACGTTTGACAGCCAAGGATACGTCCTTTCTTTCGCTCTAGACATGCACAGATGGAATAGAGCCACAACGAAGTGTATAATCATTTTGCTGGAGCGCTGAGACGTTGTGCGGCCAAAGATACGTCCTTTTTATCGATCTAGACGTGCACACATGCAATAAAGCCACAACGAAGTGTATAATCATTCTGTTGGAGCGCTGAGACGTTGTGCGTCGACAGATACGTCCTTTTCATCGCTCTAGACATGCATACATGCAATAGATCCTCAACAAAGTATATAATCATTCTGCTGGAGCGCTGAGACGTTGTGCGGCCAAATATACGTCTTTTTTATCGCTCTAGACGTGCACACATGCAATAAAGCCACAACGAAGTGTAAAATCATTCTGTTGGAGCGCTGAGACGTTGTACCCCAAGACACGTCCTTTCTTTCGCTCAAGACATGCACAGATGAAATAGAGCCCCAACAAAGTATATAATCATTCTGTTGGAGCGCTGAGACGTTGTGCGGCTAAAGATACGTTCTTTCTATCGCTCTAGACATGCATACGTGCAATAGAGCCTCAACGAAGTGTATTATCATTGTGTTGGAGCGCGGAGACGTTCTACGGCCAAAGATACGTCCTTTCTATCGCTCTAGACATGCATACATGCAATAGAGCCTCAACGAAGTGTATAATCATTCCGTTGGAGCGCTGAGACGTTGTGCGTCGACAGATTTGTCCTTTCTATCGCTCTTACATGCATATATGCAATAGAGCCTCAAACAAAGTGTATAATCATTCCGTTGGAGCGCTGAGATGTTTGTGCGTCGACAGAATTTGTCCTTTCTATCGCTTTAGACATGCATACATGTAATAGAGCCCTAACAAAGTAATATATCATCATCTGTTGGAGCGCTGAGACGTTGTGCGGCTAAAGATACGTTCTTTCTATCGCTCTAGACATGCATACGTGCAATAGAGCCTCAACGAAATGAATAATCATTGTGTTGGAGTGCTGAGACGTTCTCACGCGCCAAAGATACGTCCTTTCTATCGTCTAGACATGCATACATGCAATAGAGCCTCAACGAAGTGTATAATCATTCCGTTGGAGCGCTGAAGACGTTGTCGCGTATTTCTCCTGTTTCTATCGCTCTATACATGCATACATGCAATAGAGCCTCAACGAAGTGTATAATCATTCTGCTGGAGCGCTGAGACGTTGTGCGGCCAAAGACACGTCCTTTCTTTCGCTCTAGACATGCACAGATGAAATAGAGCCACAACGAAGAGTATAAATCATTCTGCTGGAGCGATGAGACGTTGTGCCGCCCAAGATATACGTCCTTTCTATCGCTCTAGACATGCATACATGCAATAAAGCCTCAACAAAGTGTATAATCATTTTGTTGGAGCGCTAAGACGTTTGACGGCCAAGGATACGTCCTTTCTTTCGCTCTAGACATGCACAGATGAAATAGAGCCACAACGAAGTGTATAATCATTCTGTTGGATGGCTAAGACGTTGTGCGGCCAAAGATACGTTCTTTCTATAGCACTAGACATGCATACATGCAATAGAGCCTCAACGAAGTGTATAATCATTCCGTTGTAGCGCTGAGACGTTGTTCGGCTAAAAGATACGTCCTTTCTATCACTCCAAACATGCACAGATGCAATGGAGCCCCAAAAAAACCTATAATTATCCTGTTGGAGCGCTGAGACGTTGTGCGGCCAAAGAAACGTCCTATGTATAAGCTCTAGACATGCATACATGCAATATAGCCCCAACGAATTGTACAAACAATCTGTCGGAACGCTGAGACGTTCTAAGGCCAAAGATACGTCCTTCCTATCGCTCTAGACATGCATACATGCAATAGAGCCTCAACGAAGTGTATAATCATTCCGTTGGAGCGCTGAGACGTTGTGCGTCGACAGATTTGTCCTTTCTATCGCTCTAATACATGCATATATGCAATAGAGCCTCAACAAAGTGTATGAATCATTCCGTTGGAGCGCTGAGATGTCGTGCGTCGACAGATTTGTCCTTTCTATCGCTTTAGACATGCATACATGTAATAGAGCCACAACGAAGTGTATAATCATTCTATTGGAGCGCTAAGACGTTGTGCGGCCAAAGATACGTCCTTTCTATCGCTCTAGACATGCATACATGCAATAGAGCCTCAACGAAGTGTATAATCATTCTGCTGGAGCGCTGAGACGTTGTGCG
>MBPM02000353.1:0-21065 GCA_001695595.3 Plasmopara viticola | reverse complement strand
AAAGCAACAACAAAGCGTATATTCGCTCTCGTGATGTGCTGTGAAGATATACGGCCATAGATACGTCCTTTCTATCATTCTAGACGTGTGCAGACGCAATAGAACCACTACTAAGCGTTTATTTGCTTCGTGAAGTGCTGTGAAGATACACGGCCATACATACGTCCTTTCTATCTTTCTAGACGTGTGCACACGCAACAGATCCACCACTTAGCGTATATCGCTCTCGTGAAGTGCTGTGAAGATATTCGGCCTGAGACACTTCCTTTTTATCATTGTAGACGTGGGCAGACGCAATAGATCCATAACAAGGCGTATAGTCGCTCTTGTGAAGTGCTGAGATGATATACAGCCATAGATACGTCCTTTCTGTTATTCCAGACGTGCGAAGACGCAAAAAAGCAACAATGAAGTGTATTTTTGCTCCAGAAAAGTACTGGGATGATATACGGCCATACATACGTCCTTTCTATCTTTCTAGACGTGCGCAGACGCAATAGAGCAACAACAAAGCGTATATTCGCTCTTGGAAGTGCTGGATGATATACGGCCATAGATACGTCCTTTCTAATCATCTAGAGTGCGAAAGCCATAAAGCAAACACTTAAGCGTATATTTGCTCGTGAAGGGCTGTGAAGATACACGTCCATATATACGTCCTTGCTTGCTTTTAGAGGTGCGCAGACGCAATAGAGCAACAACGAAGCGTATATTCGCTCTCGTGAAGTGCTAGGAAGATATACGGCCATAGCTACGTCCTTTCTATCATTCTAGACGTGAGCAGGCGCAAAAGAGCAACAACAAAGCGTATATTCGCTCTTGTGAAGTGCTGAGATGATATACGGCCATAGATACGTTCTTTCTATCATTCTAGAAGTGCGCCAAACGCCATAGATCCACACAAGGCGTATAGTCGCTTTTGTGAAAGGCTGAGATGATATACGGCCATAGATACGTCCTTTCTATCATTCTAGACGTGTGAAGACGCAATAGAGCAACAACAAAGCGTATATTCACTCTTGGGAAGTGCTGGGATAATATACGGCCATAGCTACGTCCTTTCTATCATTCTGGACGTGCGAAGACGCAATAAAGCAACAACAAAGCGTATATTCGCTCTTGTGAAGTGCTAGGATGATATACAGCCTTTGATACGTCCTTTCTATCTTTCTAGACGTGCGCAGACGCAATAGAGCAACAACAAAGCGTATATTCGCTCTCGTTGAAAGTGCTAAGGAAGATATACGGCCATACATACGTCCTTTCTATCTTTCTAGACGTGCGCAGACGCAATAGAGCAACAACAAAGCGTATATTCGCTCTCGTGAAGTGCTGTGAAGATATACGGCCATACATACGTCTTTTCTATCTTTCTAGACGTGTGCAGACGCAATAGAACCACCACTAAGCGTATATTTGCTTTGTGAAGTGCTGTGAAGATACACGGCCATACATACGCCTTTTCCTTCTTTTTAGACGTGCGCAGACGCAATAGAGCAACAACGGAGCGTATATTCGCTCTCGTGAAGTGCTAAGAAGATATTACGGCCATACATACGTCTTTCTATCTTCTAGACGTTTTCAGACACAATAGAACCACTTTAAGCGTATATTTGCTTCGTGAAGTGCTGTGAAGATGCACGGCATAACATACGTCCTTTCTATCTTTCAAGACGTGCCAGACGCAATAGAGAAACACGAAGCGTTTAATTCGCTCTCGTGACGTGCTAGGAAGATATACGGCCATAGATAAGTCCATTCTATCATTATAGACGTGCGCAGACGCAATAGAGCAACAACGAAGCGTATATTCGCTCTCGTGAAGTGCGGTGAAGAATACGGCCATACATACGTTTTTTCTATCTTTCTAGACGTGTCAGACGCAATAGAACCACCACTAGCGTATGTTTGCTTTGTAAAGTGCTGAAGATACACGGCCGTAATACGTCCTTTCTCTTTCTAGACGTGCGCAGACGCAATAGAAGCAACAACGAAGCGTTTATTTCGCTCTCGTGAAGTGCTAAGAAGATATACGGCCATACATACGTCCTTTCTATCTTTCTAGACGTTTTCAGACACAATAGAACCACCACTAAGCGTATATTTGCTTCGTGAAGTGCTGTGAAGATGCACGGCAATACATACGTCCTTTCTATCTTTCAAGACGTGCGCAGACGCAATAGAGAAACAACGAAGCGTATATTCGCTCTCGTGACGTGCTAGGTAGCTATACGGCCATAGATACGTCCATTCTATCATTCTCGACGTGCGCAGACGCAATAGAGCAACAACGAAGCGTATATTCGCTCTCGTGAAGTGCGGTGAAAATATACGGCCATACATACGTTTTCTATATTTCTAGACGTGTGCAGACGCAATAGAACCACCACTAGCGTATGTTTGCTTTGTGAAGTGCTGTGAAGATACACGGCCGTACATACGTCCTTTCTGTCTTTCTAGACGTGCGCAGACGCAATAGAGCAACAACGAAGCGTTTATTCGCTCTCGTGAAGTGCTAAGAAGATATATGGCCATACATACGTCCTTTCTATCTTTCTCGACGTGCGCAGACGCAATAGAGCAACAACGAAGCGTATATTCGCTCTCGTGAAGTGCGGTGAAGATATACGGCCATACATACGTGTTTTCTATCTCTCTAGACGTGTGCAGACGCAATAGAACCACCACTAGCGTATGTTTGCTTTGTGAAGTGCTGTGAAGATACACGGCCGTACATACGTCCATTCTGTCTTTCTAGACGTGCGCAGACGCAATAGAGGAACAACGAAGCGTATATTCGCTCTCGTGAAGTGCTAAGAAGATATACGGCCATACATACGTCCTTTCTATCTTTCTAGACGTTTCAGACACAATAGAACCACTACTAAGCGTATATTTGCTTCGTGAAGTGCGTGAAGATGCACCGCAATACATACGTCCTTCTATCTTTCAAGACATGCGCAGACGCAATAGAGAAACAGCGAAGCGTTTATTCGCTCTCGTGACGTGCTAGGAAGATATACGGCCATAGATACGTCCATTCTATCATTATAGACGTGCGCAGACGCGAAATAGAGCAACAACGAAGCGTATATTCGCTCTCGTGAAGTGCGGTGAAGATATACGGCCATAATACGTTTTCTATCTTTCTAGACGTGTGCAGACGCAATTAGAACCACCACTAGCGTATGTTTGCTTGTAAAGTGCTGTGAAGATAACACGGCCGTACATACGTCCTTTTCTGTCTTTCTAGACGTGCGAAGACGCAATAGAGCAACAACGAAGCGTTTATTCGCTCTCGTGAAGTGCTAAGAAGATATACGGCCATACATACGTCCTTTCTATCTTTCTAGACGTTTTCAGACACAATAGAACCACCACTAAGCGTATATTCGCTCTTGTGAAGTGCTGTGAAGATGCACGGCCATACATACGTCCTTTCTATCTTTCAAGACGTGCGCAGATGCAAAAGAGCAACAACGAAGGCGTTTATTCGCTCTCGTGACGTGCTAGGAAGATATGCGGCCATAGATACGTCCATTCTATCATTCTAGACGTGCGCAGACGCAATACAGCAACAACAAAGCGTATATTCGCTCTTGAGAAGTGCTAGGAAGATATACGGCCATAGATACGTCCTTTCTATCATTCTAGAAGTGCGCAGACGCAATAGATCCACAACAAGGCGTATAGTCGCTCTTGTGAAAGGCTGAGTTGTTATACGGCCATAGATTCGTCCTTTCTATCTTTCTCGACGTGTGCAGACGCAAAAGAACCACCACTAAGCGTATATTAATTGGTGAAGTGCTGTGAAGATACACGGCCATACATACGTCCTTTCTATCTCTCTAGACGTGCGCAGACGCAATAGAGGAACAACGAAGCGTATATTCGCTCTCGTGAAGTGCTGAGATGATACACGGCCATACATACGTCCTTTCTAATATTCTTGACGTGCGAAGACGCAATAAAGCAACAACAAAGCGTATATTCGCTCTCGTGATGTGCTGTGAAGATATACGACCATACATGCGTCCTTTCATCATTCTAGACGTGTGCAGATGCAATAGAACCACCACTAAGCGTATATTGGCTTCGTGAAGTGCTGTGAAGATATACGGCCATAGATACGTCCTTTCTTTCATTCTAGACGTGCGAAGATGCAATTAAGCAACACCAAAGCGTATATTCTCTCTCGTGAAGTGCTGTGAAGATATACGGCCATAGATACGTTCTTTCTATCTTTTTAGACGTGTGCAGACGCACTAGAACCACCACTAAGCGTATATTTGCTTTGTGAAGTGCTGTGAAGATACACGGCCATACATACGTCGTTTCTTTCTTTCTAGACGTGCGCAGACGTAATAGAGCAACAACGAAGCCTTTGTTGCTCTCGTGAAATGCTAGAAAAAGTTACGGCCATAGCTACGTCCTTTCTATAATTCTAGACGTGCAAGACGCAATAGATCTACATCTTCGCGTATAATCGCTCTTGGGAATTGCTCGGAAGTTGTACAGCGTTACATACGTCCTTTCTATCCTTCTAGACGTGTGCAGACGCAATAGAACCACCACTAAGCGTATATTTGCTTCGTGAAGTGCTGTGAATATGCACGGCAATACATACGTCCTTTCTATCTTTCAAGACGTGCGAAGACGCAATGAAGCAACACCAAAGTGTATATTCGCTCTAAGGAAGTAGTGGGATGATATACGGCCATAAATACGTCCTTTTTATCATTCTAGACGTGCGCAGACGCAATAGAGCAACAACGAAGCGTATATTCGCTCTCGTGAAGTGCGGTGAAGATATACGGCCATACATACGTCTTTTTAACCTCTCTAGACGTGTGCAGACGCAATAGAACCACCACTAGCGTATGTTTGCTTTGTGAAGTGCTGTGAAGATACACGGCCGTACATACGTCCATTCTGTCTTTCTAGACGTGCGCAGACGCAATAGAGGAACAACGAAGCGTATATTCGCTCTCGTGAAGTGCTAAGAAGATATACGGCCATACATACGTCCTTTCTATCTTTCTAGACGTTTTCAGACACAATAGAACCACCACTAAGCGTATATTCGCTCTTGTGAAGTGCTGTGAAGATGCACGGCAATACATACGTCCTTTCAATCTTTCAAGACGTGCGCAGACGCAATAGAGAAACAACGAAGCGTATATTCGCTCTCGTGACGTGCTAGGAAGATATACGGCCATAGATACGTCCATTCTATCATTATAGACGTGCGCAGACGCAATAGAGCAAAAACGAAGCGTATATTCGCTCTCGTGAAGTGCGGTGAAGATATACGGCCATACATACGTTTTTTCTATCTTTCTAGACGTGTGCAGACGCAATAGAACCACCACTAGCGTATGTTTGCTTTGTGATGTGCTGTGAAGATACACGGCCGTACATTCGTTTTTTCTATCTTTCTAGACGTGTGCAGACGCAATAGAACCACCACTAAGCGTATATTTGCTTCGTGAAGTGCTGTGAAGATACACGGCCATACATCCGTCCTTTCTATCTTTCTAGACGTGCGCAGACGCAATAGAGCAACAACAAAGCGTATATTTGCTTCGTGAAGTGCTGTGAAGATATACGGCCATACATCCGTCCTTTCTATCATTCTAGACGTGCGCAGACGCAATAGAGCAACAACAAAGCGTATATTCGCTCTTGTGAAGTGCTGTGAAGATATACGGCCATAGATACGTTCTTTCTATCGTTCTAGACGTGAGAAGACGCAATAAAGCAACACCAAAGTGTATATTCGCTCTTGGGAAGTGCTGGGATTATGTACGGCAATAGATACGTCCTTTCTATCATTCTAGACGTGCGAAGACGCAATAGATCTACATCTAAGCGTAAGTTCGCTCTTGGGAATTGCTCGGAAGTTGTACAGCATTACATACGTTCTTTCTATCTTTCTAGACGTGGGCAGACGCAAAAGATCCACAACTAAGCGTACAGTCGCTCTTGTAAAGTGCTGGGATGATGTCCAGCGTTGCATACGTCCTTCTTATCACTTTGGACGTGTGCAGACGCAATAGATACACAACTAAGCGTATAGTCGCTCTTGTAAAGTGCTAGGATGATGTACAGCATTGCATACGTCCTTTTTATCATTCAAGACGTGTGCAGACGCAATAGAACCACCACTAAGCGTATATTTGCTTTGTGAAGTGCTGTGAAGATACACGGCCATACATCCGTCCTTTCTATCTTTCTAGACGTGCGAAGACGCAATAAAGCAACAACAAAGCGTATATTCGCTCTCGTGAAGTGCTGGGAAGATATACGGCCATACATACGTCCTTTCACTCTTTCTAGACGTGTGCAGACGCAACTAAGCCACCACTAACATACATACGTCCTTTCTATCGTTCTAGACGTGCGAAGACGCAATTAAGCAACACCAAAGTGTATATTCGCTCTCGTGAAGTGCTGTGAAGATATACGGCCATAGATACGTCCTTTCTATCATTCTAGACGTGTGAAGACGCGATAAAGCAACAATGAAGTGTATATTCGCTCTTGGGAAGTGCTGGGATGATGTACGGCCATAGATACGTCCTTTCTACCATTTTAGAAGTGCGAAGACGCAATTAAGCAACACTTAAGCGTATAATCGCTCTTGGGAATTGCTCGGAAGTTGTACAGCGTTACATACGTCCTTTCTATGTTTCTCGACGTGTGCAGACGCAATAGATCCACAACTAAGCGTATAGTCGCTCTTGTAAAGTGCTAAGTTGATATACGGCCATAGATACGTCCTTTCTATCATTTAAGACGTGCGAAGACGCAAAAGATTCTTGGGAATCGCTCGGAAGTTGTACAGCGTTACATACGTCCTTTCTATCTTTCTAGACGTGGGCAGACGCAAAAGTTCCACAACTAAGCGTACAGTCGCTCTTGTAAAGTGCTGGGATGATGTCCAGCGTTGCATACGTCCTTCTTATCACTTTAGACGAGTGCAGACGCAATAGATCAACAACTAAGCGTATAGTCGCTCTTGTAAAGTGCTAGGATGATTAACAGCGTTGCATACGTCCTTTTTATCATTCAAGACGTGTGCAGACGCAATAGAACCACCACTAAGCGTATATTTGCTTCGTGAAGTGCTGTGAAGATACACGGCCATACATCCGTCCTTTCTATCTTTCTAGACGTGCGAAGACGCAATAAAGCAACAACAAAGCGTATATTCGCTCTCGTGAAGTGCTGGGAAGATATACGGCCATACATACGTCCTTTCTATCTTTCTAGACGTGTGCAGACGCAATTAAGCCACCACTAAGCGTATATTTGCTTCGTGAAGTGCTGTGAAGATATACGGCCATACATACGTCCTTTCTATCGTTCTAGACGTGCGCAGACACAATAGAGCAACACCAAAGCGTAAATTCGCTCTCGTGAAGTGCTGTAAAGATATACGGCCATAGCTACGTCCTTTCTATCGTTCTAGACGTGCGAAGACGCAATTAAGACCAAAGTGTATATTCGCTCTCGTGAAGTGCTGTGAAGATATACGACCATAGATACGTCCTTTCTATCATTCTAGACGTGCGAAGACGCAATAAAGCAACAATGAAGTGTATATTCGCTCTTGGGAAGTGCTGGGATGATGTACGGCCATAGACACGTCCTTTCTACCATTCTAGAAGTGCGAAGACGCAATAAAGCAACAACAAAGCGTATATTCGCTCTTGTAAAGTGCTAGGATGATTTACAGCGTTGCATACGTCCTTTTTATCATTCTAGACGTGTGCAGACGCAAGAGAACCACCACTAAGCGTAAATTTGCTTCGTTAAGTGCTGTGAAGATACACAGCCATACATACGTCCTTTCTATCTTTCTAGACGTGCGCAGACGCAATAGAGTAACAACGAAGCGTATATCCGCTCTCGTGAAATGCTAGGAAGATATACGAAACATAGTTACGTCCTTTCTATCATTCTAGACGTGCGCAGACGCAATACAGCAACAACAAAGCGTATATTCGCTCTTGTGAAGTGCTGAGCTGATATACGGCCGTTGCTTCGTCCTTTCTCTCATTCTAGACATGCGAATACGCAATTAAGCAACTCTAAAATGTGTATTCGCTCTTGGGAAGTGGTGGGATGATATACTGCCATAAATACGTCCTTTATATCATTCTAGACGTGCGCAGACGCAATAAAGCAACAACGAAGCGTATATTCGCTTACGTGAAGTGCTGTGAAGATATACGTCCATACATACGTCCTTTCTATCTTTCTAGACGTGTGCAGACGCAATAGAACCACCACTAAGCGTATATTTGCTTCGTGAAGTGCTGATAGGATACACGGCCATACATACGTCCTTTCTATCTTTCTAGACGTGCGCAGACGTAATAGAGCAACAACAAAGCGTATATTCACTCTTGTGAAGTGCTGTGAAGATATACGGTCATACATACGTCCTTTCTATCTTTCTAGACGTGTGCAGACGCAATAGAACCATCGCAAGCGTACATTTGCTTCGTGAAGTGCTGTGAAGATACACGGCCATACATACGTCCTTTCTATCATTCTAGACGTGCGCAGACGCAATAGAGCAACAGCGAAGCGTATATTTGCTTCGTGAAGCGCTTTGAAGATATACAGCCATACATACGTCCTTTCTATCTTTCTAGACGTGTGCAGACGCAATAGAACACCGCAAGCGTACATTTGCTTCGTGAAGTGCTGTGAAGATACACGGCCATACATACGTCCTTTCTATCTTTCTAGACGTGCGAAGACGCAATAAAGCAACAACGAACGTAAATTCGCTCTCGAAAAGTGCTGTGAAGATATACGGCCATAGATACGTCCTTTCTATCATTCTAGACGTGCGAAGACGCAATAAAGCTCCAATGAAGTGTATATTCGCTTTAGAAAAGTGCTGGGATGATGTACGGCCATAGATACGTCCTTTCTATGATTCTAGTTGTGCGAAGACGCAATAGATCTACATCTAAGCATATAAACGCTCTTGGGAGTTGCTCGGAAGTTGAACAGCGTTACATACGTGCTTTCTATCTTTCTAGACGTGTGCAGACGCAATAGATCCACAACTAAGCGTATAGTCACTCTTGTGAAGTGCTGGGATGATGTAAAGCATTGCATACGTTCTTTTTATCATTCTAAACGTGCGAAGACGCAATTAAGCAACACCAAAGTGTATATTCGCTCTCGTGAAGTGAAAGGGAGATATACGGCCATAGATACGTCCTTTCTATCATTCTAGACGTCCGCAGACACAATATAGCAACAAGAAAGCGTATATTCGCTCCTGTGAAGTGTGAGATGATATACGGCAGTACATACGTCCTTTCTATCATTCTAGACGTGCGAAGACGCAATTAAGCACCACCAATGTGTATATTCGCTCTTAGGAATCGGTGGGATGATATACGGCCATAGATACGTCCTTTCTATCATTCTAGACGTGCGCAGACGCAATAGAGCAACAACAAAGCGTAGATTCGTTCTCGCGAAGTGCTATGAAGATATTCGGCCATAGATACGTTCTTTCTATCATTCTAGAAGTGCGCAGACGCAATAGATCCACAACTAAGCGTATAGTCGCTCTTGTGAAGTGCTGGGATGATGTACGGCCATACATACGTCTTTTCTATCTTTCTAGACGTGTGCAGACACAATAGAACCACCACTAAGCGTATATTTGCTTCGTGAAGTGCTGATAGGATACACGGCCATACATACGTCCTTTCTATCTATTTAGACCTGCGCAGACGCAATAAAACCACTACAAAGCGTGTATTCGCTCTCGTGAAGTGCGAGGAAGATACTCGGCCATAGATACGTCCTTTCTATTATTCTAGATTTGCGAAGACGCAAAAAGCAACAACAAAGCGTATATTCGCTCTCGTGATGTGCTGTGAAGATATACGACCATACATACGTCCTTTCTATCTTTCAAAACGTGTGCAGACGCAATAGAGCAACAAAAATGCGTCTTTCGCTCTTGTAAAGTGCTAGGAAGATATACAGCCATACATACGTCCTTTCTATCTTTCTAGACGTGCGAAGACGCATTAAAGCGTCAACAAAGCGTATATTTGCTTCGTGAAGTGCTGTGAAGATACACGGCCATACATACGTCCTTTCTTTCTTTCTAGACGTGCGCAGACGCAATAGAGCAACAACAAAGCGTATAGTCGCTCTTGTGAAGTGCTGGGATGATGTACAGCGTTACATACGTCCTTTCTATCTTTCTAGACGTGCGGAGAAGCAATAAAGCAACAACAAAGCGTATATTCGCTCTCGTGAAATGCTGGGAAATATACGGCCATACATACGTGCTTTCTATCTTTCTAGACGTGCGAAGACGCAATACAGCAACAACAAAGCGGTAATTCGCTCTTGTGAAGTGCTGTGAAGATATACGGCCACACATACGTCCTTTCTATCATTCTAGACGTGTGCAGACGCAATAGAACCACCACTAAGCGTATATTTGCTTCGTGAAGTGCTGTGAAGATACACGGCCATACATACGTCCTTTCTATTTTTCTAGACGTGCGAAGACGCAATAGAGACACAACGAAGCGTATATTCGCTCTCGTGAAGTGCTGTGAAGATATACGGCCATACATACGTCCTTTCTATCTTTCTAGACGTGTGTAGACGCAATAGAACCACCGCAAGCGTACATTTGCTTCGTGAAGTGCTGTGAAGATACACGGCCATACATACGTCCTTTCTATCTTTCTAGACGTGCGAAGACGCAATAAAGCTCCAATGAAGTGTATATTCGCTCTTGAGAAGTGCTGGGATGATGTACGGCCATAGATACGTCCTTTCTATGATTCTAGTCGTGCGAAGACGCAATAGATCTATATCTAAGCATATAATCGCTCTTGGGAGTTGCTCGGAAGTTGTACAGCATTACATACGTCCTTTCTATCTTTCTAGTCGTGTGCAGACGCAATCGATCCACAACTAAGCGTATAGTCACTCTTGTGAAGTGCTGGGATGATGTAAAGCATTGCATACGTTCTTTAATCATTCTAAACGTGCGAAGACGCAATTAAGCAACACCAAAGTGAATATTCGCTCTCGTGAAGTGCTAGGAAGATATACGGCCATAGATACGTCCTCTCTATCATTCTAGACGTGCGAAGACGCAATGAAGCAACACCAAAGTGTATATTCGCTCTAAGGAATCGGTGGGATGATACACGGCCATAGATACGTCCTTTCTATCATTCTAGACGTGCGCAGACGCAATCAAGCAACAACAAAGCATATATTCGCTTACATGAAGTGCTGTGAAGATATACGGCCATACATACGTCCTTTCTATCTTTCTAGACGTGTGTAGACGCAATAGAACCACCGCAAGCGTACATTTGTTTCGTGAAGTGCTGTAGAGATATACAGCCATACATACGTCCTTTCTATCTTTCTAGACGTGTGCAGACGCAATAGAACCACCGCTAAGCGTATATTTGCTTCATGAAGTGCTGTGAAGATACACGGCCATACATACGTCCTTTCTATCATTCTAGACTTGCGCAGACGCAATAGAGCAACAACAAGGCGTATTGTCGCTTTTATGAAGTGCTGAGATGATAATCGGCCATACATACGTCTTTTCTATCTTTCTAGACGTGTGCAGACGCAATAGATTCACCACTAAGCGTATATTCGCTCTTGTGAAGTGCTGGGATGATGTACGGCCATACATACGTCTTTTCTATCTTTCTAGACGTGTGCAGACACAATAGAACCACCACTAAGCGTATATTTGCTTCGTGAAGTGCTGATAGGATACACGGCCATACATACGTCCTTTCTTTCTATTTAGACCTGCGCAGACGCAATAAAACCACTACAAAGCGTGTATTCGCTCTCGTGAAGTGCGAGGAAGATACTCGGCCATAGATACGTCCTTTCTATTATTCTAGATTTGCAAAGACGCATTAAAGCGTCAACAAAGCGTATATTTGCTTCGTGAAGTGCTGTGAAGATACACGGCCATACATACGTCCTTTCTTTCTTTCTAGACGTGCGCAGACGCAATAGACCAACAACAAAGCGTATAGTCGCTCTTGTGAAGTGCTGGGATGATGTACAGCGTTACATACGTCCTTTCTATCTTTCTAGACGTGCGAAGAAGCAATAAAGCAACAACAAAGCGTATATTCGCTCTCGTGAAGTGCTGGAAAGATATACGGCCGTACATACGTGCTTTCTATCTTTCTAGACGTGCGAAGACGCAATAGAACCACCATTAAGCGTTTATTTGCTTCGTAAAGTGCTGTGAAGATACACGGCCATACATACGTCTTTTCTATCTTTCTAGACGTGTGCAGACGCAATAGAACCACCGCAAGCGTAAATTTGCTTCGTTAAGTGCTGTGAAGATACACGGCCATACATACGTCCTTTCTATCTTTCTAGACATGCGCAGACGCAATAGAGCAACAACGAACGTATATTCGCTCTCGTGCAATGCTGTGAAGATATACGGCCATACATACGTGTTTTCTATCTTTTAAGACGTGTGCAGACACAAAAGAACCACCACTAAGCGTATATTTGCTTCGTAAAGTGCTGTGAAGATGCACGGCCATACATACGTCCTTTCTATCTTTCTAGACGTGCGAAGACGCAATACAGCATCAATAAAGCGTAAATTCGCTTTCGTGAAGTGCTGTGAAGATATACGGCCATAAAAACGTCCTTTCTATCTTTCTAGACATGCGCAGACGCAATAGAGCAACAACGAACGTGTATTCGCTCTCGTGCAATGCTGTGAAGATATACGGCCATACATACGTGCTTTCTATCTTTTTAGACGTGTGCAGACACAAAAGAACCACCATTAAGCGTATATTTGCTTCGGAAAGAGCTGTGAAGATGAACGGCCATACATACGTCCTTTCTATCATTCTAGACGTGCGAAGACGCAATACAGCAACAACAAAGCGTAAATTCGCTTTCGTGAAGTGCTGTGAAGATATACGGCCATACATACGTCCTTTCTATCTTTCTAGACGTGTGCAGACGCAATAGAACCATCGCAAGCGTACATTTGCTTCGTGAAGTGCTGTGAAGATACATGGCCATACATACGTCCTTTCTATCTTTCTAGACATGCGCAGACGCAATAGAGATACAACGAACGTATATTCGCTCTCGTGCAATGCTGTGAAGATATACGGCCATACATACGTGCTTTCCATCTTTCTAGACGTGTGCAGATGCAATAGAACCAACATTAAGCGTATGTTTGCTTCGTAAAGTGCTGTGAAGATCCACGGCCATACATACGTTCTTCCATCTTTCTAGACGTGCGAAGACGCAATACAGCAACAACAAAGCGTAAATTCGCTCTCGTGAAGTGCTGTGAAGATATACGGCCATACATACGTGCTTTCTATCTTTCTAGACGTGTGCAGACTCAATAGAGCCAACACTAAGCGTGTATTCGCTCTCGTGAAGTGCTGTGAAGATATACGGCCTGAGACACTTCCTTTTTATCATTGTAGACGTGCACAGACTCAATTGATCCATAACAAGGCGTATAGTTGCTCTTGTGAAGTGCTGAGATGATCTTTGGCCATAGATACGTCCTTTCTATCATTCTACACGTGCGAAGACGCAATAGAGCAATAGCGAAGCGTATATTTGCTTCGTGAAGCGCTGTGAAGATGTACGGCCATAGATTCGTCCTTTCTATCTTTCTAGACGTGCGCAGACGCAATAGATCCAGAACTAAGCGTATAGTCGCTCTTGTGAAGTGCTGTGAAGATATACGGTCATACATACGTCCTTTCTATCTTTCTAGACGTGTGCAGACGCAATAGAACCACCGCTAAGCGTTTATTTGCTTCATGAAGTGTTGTGAAGATACACGGCCATACATACGTCCTTTCTATCTTTCTAGACGTGTGCAGATGCAATAGAACCAACATTAAGCGTATATTTGCTTCGTAAAGTGCTGTGAAGATCCACGGCGATACATACGTCCTTTCCATCTTTCTAGACGTGCGAAGACGCAATACAGCAACAACAAAGCGTAAATTCGCTCTCGTGAAGTGCTGTGAAGATATACGGCCATACATACGTGCTTTCTATCTTTCTAGACGTGTGCAGACTCAATAGAGCCAACACTAAGCGTGTATTCGCTCTCGTGAAGTGCTGTGAAGATATACGGCCTGAGACACTTCCTTTTTATCATTGTAGACGTGCACAGACTCAATTGATCCATAACCAGGCGTATAGTTGCTCTTGTGAAGTGCTGAGATGATCTTTGGCCATAGATACGTCCTTTCTATCATTCTAGACGTGCGCAGACGCAATAAAGAAACAGCAAAGCGTATATTCGCTCTCGTGAAGTGCTATGAAGATATACAGCCATACATACGTGCTTTCTATCTTTCTAGACGTGTGCAGACGCGAAAGATCCACAACTAAGCGTATATTTGCTTCGTGAAGCGCTGTGAAGATGTACGGCCATAGACACGTCCTTTCTACCTTTCTAGACGTGCGCAGACGCAATAGTTCTAGAACTAAGCGTATAGTCGCTCTTGTGAAGTGCTGTGAAGATATACGGTAATACATACGTCCTTTCTATCTTTCTAGACGTGTGCAGACGCAATAGAACCACCGCTAAGCATATATTTGCTTCATGAAGTGTTGTGAAGATACACGGCCATACATACGTCCTTTCTATCTTTCTAGACGTGTGCAGACGCAATAGAACCACCGCTAAGCGTATTTTTGCTTCATGAAGTGTTGTGAAGATACACGGCCATACATACGTCCTTTCTATCTTTCTAGACGTGTGCAGATGCAATAGAACCAACATTAAGCGTATATTTGCTTCGTAAAGTGCTGTGAAGATCCACGGCCATACATACGTCCTTTCCATCTTTCTAGACGTGCGAAGACGCAATACAGCAACAACAAAGCGTAAATTCGCTCTCGTGAAGTGCTGTGAAGATATACGGCCATACATACGTGCTTTCTATCTTTCTAGACGTGTGCAGATGCAATAGAACCACCACTAAGCGTATAGTTGCTTCGTAAAGTGCTGTGAAGATCCACGGCCATACATACGTCCTTTCCATCTTTCTAGACGTGCGAAGACGCAATACAGCAACAACAAAGCGTAATTTGCTCTCGTGAAGTGCTGTGAAGATATACGGCCATACATACGTGCTTTCTATCTTTCTAGACGTGTGCAGACTCAATAGAGCCAACACTAAGCGTGTATTCGCTCTCGTGAAGTGCTGTGAAGATATACGGCCTGAGACACTTCCTTTTTATCATTGTAGACGTGCACAGACTCAATTGATCCATAACAAGGCGTATAGTTGCTCTTGTGAAGTGCTGAGATGATCTTTGGCCATAGATACGTCCTTTCTATCATTCTAGACGTGCGCAGACGCAATAAAGCAACAACAAAGCGTATATTCGCTCTCGTGAAGTGCTATGAAGATATACAGCCATACATACGTGCTTTCTATCTTTCTAGACGTGTGCAGACGCAAAAGATCCACAACTAAGCGTATATTATCTTCGTGAAGCGCTGTGAAGATGTACGGCCATAGACACGTCCTTTCTATCTTTCTAGACGTGCGCAGACGCAATAGATCCAGAACTAAGCGTATAGTCGCTCTTGTGAAGTGCTGTGAAGATATACGGTCATACATACGTCCTTTCTATCTTTCTAGACGTGTGCAGACGCAATAGAACCACCGCAAGCGTACATTTGCTTCGTGAAGTGCTGTGAAGATACACGGCCATACATACGTCCTTTCTATTATTCTAGACGTGCGCAGACGCAATAGAACCACCGCTAAGCGTATATTTGCTTCATGAAGTGCTGTGAAGATACACGGCCATACATACGACCTTTCTATCATTCTAGACGTGCGAAGACGCAATAGAGCAACAGCGAATGCTTCGTGAAGCGCTGTGAAGATGTACGGCCATAGATTCGTCCTTTCTATCTTTCTAGACGTCCGCAGACGCAATAGATCCAGAACTAAGCGTATAGTCGCTCTTGTGAAGTGCTGTGAAGATATACGGTCATACATACGTCCTTTCTATCTTTCTAGACGTGTGCAGACGCAATAGAACCATCGCAAGCGTACATTTGCTTCGTGAAGTGCTGTGAAGATACACGGCCATACCTACGTCCTTTCTATCATTCTAGACGTGCGCAGACGCAATAAAACCATCGCTAAGCGTATATTTGCTTCATGAAGTGCTGTGAAGATACACGGCCATAGATATGTCCTTTCTATCATTCTAGACGTGCGAAGACGCAATAGAGCAACAGCGAAGCGTATAATTGCTTCGTGAAGCGCTGTGAAGATGTACGGCCATAGCTACGTCCTTTCTATCTTTCTAGACGTGCGCAGACGCAATAGATCCACCGCTAAGCGTATATTTGCTTCGTGAAGTGCTGTGAAGATACACGGCCATACATACGTCCTTTCTATCATTCTAGACGTGCGAAGACGCAATAAAGCAACATCAAAGCGGTAATTCGCTCTTGTGAAGTGCTGTGAAATTATACAGCCACACATACGTCCTTTCTATCTTTCTAGACGTGTGCAGACGCAATAGAACAACCACTAAGCGTATATTTGCTTCTTTAAGTGCTGTGAAGAAACACGGCCATACATACGTCCTTTCTATCATTCTAGACGTGCTAAGATGCAATACAGCAACAACAAAGCGTAAATTCGCTCTCGTGAAGTGCTGTGAAGATATACGGCCACACATACGTCCTTTCTATCATTCTAGACGTGTGCAGACGTAATAGAACCATCACTAAGCGTATGTTTGCTTCGTGACGTGCTGTGAAGATATACGACCATAGATACGTCCTTTCTATCATTCTAGACGTGCGAAGACGCAATAAAGCAACAATGAAGTTAATTTTCGCTCTTGGGAAGTGCTGGGATGATGTACGGCCATAGATTCGTCTTTTCTATCATCCTAAACGTGAGCAGGCGCAATAGAGCAACAACAAACGCGTATATTCGCTCTTGTGAAGTGCTGACATGATCTACAGCCATGGTTTCGTCTTTTCTATCATTGTAGACGTGCGCAGACGCAATAGAACAACAACTAAGCGTATAGTCGGTCTTGTGAAGTGCCGGGATGATGTACAGCGTAACATACGTCCTTTCTTTCATTCTAGACGTGCGAAGACGCAATAAAGCAACAAAAAGCGTATAGTCGCTCTTGAGAAGTGCTAGGAAAATATACAGCCTTTGATACGTCCTTTCTATCCTTTCAGACGTGCGCAGACGCAATAGAACCACCGCTAAGCGTATAGACGCTCTTGTGAAGTGCTGAGATGATATACGGCCATAGCTACGTCCTTTCTATCATTTTAGACGTGCGCAGACGCAATAGAGCAACAACAAAGCGTATATTCGCTCTCGTGAAGTGCTGTGAGGATATACGGCCATACATACGTCCTTTCTATCTTTCTAGACGTGCGAAGACGCAATACAGCATCAACAAAGCGTAAATTCGCTCTCGTGAAGTGCTGTGAAGATACACGGCCACACATACGTGCTTTCTATCTTTCTAGACGTGTGCAGACGCAATAGAACCACCACTAAGCGTATATTTGCTTCGTGAAGTGCTGTGAAGATACACAGCCATACATACGTCCTTTCTATCTTTCTAGACGTGCGAAGACGCAATAAAGCAACAACAAACCGTATATTCGCTCTCGTGAAGTGCTGTGAAGATATACGGTTATACATACGTCCTCTCTATCTTTCAAGACGTGTGCAGACGCAATAGATCAACAACTAAGCGTATAGTCGCTCTTGTGAAGTGCTAGGATGATGTACAGCGTAACATACGTCCTTTCTATCATTCTAGACGTGCGAAGACGCAATACAGCAACAACAAAGCGTATATTCGCTCTCGTGAAGTGCTGTGAAGATATACGGCCATACATACGTGCTTTCTATCTTTATAGACGTGCGAAGACGCAATACAGCAACAACAAAGCGTAAATTCGATCTCGTGAAGTGCTGTGAAGATATACGGCCATACATACGTCCTTTCTATCTTTCTAGACGTGTGCAGACGCAATGGAACCACCACTAAGCGTATATTTGCTTCGTGAAGTGCTGTGAAAATACACGGCCATACATACGTTCTTTCTATCTATCTAGACGTGTGCAGACGCAATAGATCCACAACTAAGCGTATAGTCGCTCTTGTGAAGTGCTGGGATGATGTACAGCGTTACATACGTCCTTTCTATCATTCTAGACGTGCGAAGAAGCAATAAAGCAACAACAAAGCGTATATTCGCTCTCGTGAAGTGCTGGGAAGATATACGGCCATACATACGTGCTTTCTATCTTTCTAGACGTGCGAAGACGCAATACAGCAACACAAAGCGTAAATTCGCTCTCGTGAAGTGCTGTGAAGATATACGGCCATACATACGTCCTTTCTATCTTTCTAGACGTGTGTAGACGCAATAGAACCACCACTAAGCGTATATTTGCTTCGTGAAGTGCTGTGAAGATACACAGCCATACATACGTCCTTTCTATCTTTCTAGACGTGCGAAGACGCAATATAGCAAACACAAAGCCTATATTCGCTCTCGTGAAGTGCTGTGAAGATATACCGCCATACGTACGTGCTTTCTATCTTTCTAGACGTGCGAAGACGCAATACAGCAACAACAAAGCGTATATTTGCTTCGTGAAGTGCTGTCAAGATACACAACCATACATACGTCCTTTCTATCTTTCTAGACGTGTGCAGACGCAATAGAACCACCACTAAGCGTATATTTGCTTCGTGAAGTTCTGTGAAGATACACGGCCATACATACGTTCTTTCTATCTTTCTAGACGTGCGAAGACGCAATAAAGCAACAACAAAGCGTATATTCGCTCTAGTGAAGTGCTGTGAAGATATACGGCCATACATACGTCCTCTCTATCTTTCTAGTCGTGTGCAGACGCAATAGATCCACAACTAAGCGTATAGTCGCTCTTGTGAAGTGCTGGATGATGTACAGCGTTACATACGTCCTTTCTATCTTTCTAGACGTGCGAAGAAGCAATAAAGCAACAACAAAGCGTATATTCGCTCTCGTGAAGTGCTGGGAAGATATACGGCCATACATACGTGCTTTCTATCTTTCTAGACGTACGAAGACGCAATACAGCAACAACAAAGCGGTAATTCGCTCTTGTGAAGTGCTGTGAAGATATACGGCCACACATACGTCCTTTCTATCTTTCTAGACGTGTGCAGACGCAATAGAACAACCACTAAGCGTATATTTGCTTCGTGAAGTGCTGTTAAGATACACGGCCATACATACGTTCTTTCTATCTTTCTAGACGTGCGAAGACGCAATAAAGCAACAACAAAGCGTATATTCGCTCTCGTGAAGTGCTGTGAAGATATACGGCCACACATACGTCCTTTCTATCTTTCTAGACGTGTGCAGACGCAATAGAACCACCACTAAGCGTATATTTGCTTCGTGAAGTGCTGTGAAGATACACAACCATACATACGTGCTTTCTATCTTTCTAGACGTGTGCAGACGCACTAAAACCACCACTAAGCGTATATTTGCTTTGTGAAGTGCTGTGAATATACACGGCCATAGATTCGTCCTCTGTATTTTTCTAGACGTGCGCAGACGCAATAGAGCAACAACAAAGCGTATATTCGCTCTCATGAAGTGCTGTGAGGATATACGGCCAAACATACGTCCTTTCTATCATTTCCGATGTGCGCAAACGCAATAGAGCAACAACAAAGCGTATATTCGCTCTAGTGAAGTGCTGTGAAGATATACGGCCATACATACGTCCTCTCTATCTTTCTAGTCGTGTGCAGACGCAATAGATCCACAACTAAGCGTATAGTCGCTCTTGTGAAGTGCTGGATGATGTACAGCGTTACATACGTCCTTTCTATCTTTCTAGACACGCGAAGAAGCAATAAAGCAACAACAAAGCGTATATTCGCTCTCGTGAAGTGCTGGGAAGATATACGGCCATACATACGTGCTTTCTATCTTTCTAGACGTGCGAAGACGCAATACAGCAACAACAAAGCGTATATTTGCTTCGTGAAGTGCTGTCAAGATACAAACATACATACGTCCTTTCTATCTTTCTAGACGTGTGCAGACGCAATAGAACCACCACTAAGCGTATATTTGCTTCGTGAAGTTCTGCTGAAGATACACGGCCATACATACGTCTTCTATCTTTCTAGACGTGCGAAGAAGCAATAAAGCAACAACAAGCGTATATTTCGCTTTTCGTGAATGTGGGAAGATATACGGCCATACATACGTGCTTTCTATCTTCTAGACGTGCGAGACGCAATACAGCAACAACAAAAGCGTATATTTGCTTCGTGAAGTGCTGTCAAGATACACAAACCATACATACGTCCTTCTATCTTTCTAGACGTGTGCAGACGCAATAGAACCACACTAAGCGTATATTTGCTTCGTGAAGTTCTGTGAAGATACACGGCCATACATACGTTCTTTCTATCTTTCTAGACGTGCGAAGACGCAATAGAGCAACAACAAAGCGTATATTTCGCTTCTGAAGTGCTGTGAAGATATACGGCCACAATACGTCCTTTCTATTTTCTAGACGTGCGAAGACGCATAAGCAACAAACAGCGTATATTCGCTCTCGTGAAGTGCTGTGAAGATATACCGCCATACATACGTGCTTTCTATCTTTCTAGACGTGCGAAGACGCAATACAGCAACAACAAAGCGTATATTTGCTTCGTGAAGTGCTGTCAAGATACACAACCATACATACGTCCTTTCTATCTTTCTAGACGTGTGCAGACGCAATAGAACCACCACTAAGCGTATATTTGCTTCGTGAAGTGCTGTGAAGATACAAACCATACATACGTGCTTTCTATCTTTCTAGACGTGACGCATCTAAACCACACTAAGCGTATATTCGCTCTAGTGAAGTGCTGGTGAAGATATACGGCCATACATACGTCCTCTCTATCTT
>MBPM02000352.1:0-21029 GCA_001695595.3 Plasmopara viticola | reverse complement strand
TACCATTCTAGACGTGTGCAGACGCAATAGATGCACAACTAAGCGTATTGTCGCTCTTGTGAAGTGCTGGGATGATGTACGGTCATAGATGCGTCCTATCTATCATTCTAGACGCGCACAGACGCAATAAAGCGACAACAAAGCGAATATTCGCTCTTGGAATGCTGTTAACGATTAAACGGCTATAGATACGTTCTTTCTATCATTCTAGACGCGCGAAGACGCAATCGATTCACAACTAAGCCTTTATTTGCTCGTGTGAAGTGCTGAAATGATATATGACCATAGATACGTCCTATCTATCATTCAGGACGTGTGCAGACGCAATAGATGCACAACTAAGCGTATTGTCGCTCTTGTGAAGTGCCGAGATGATATATGACCAGAGATACGGCCTATCTACCATTCTAGACGTGTGAAGACGCAATAAATTCACAACTAAGCGTATTGTCGCTCTTGCAAGTGCTGAGATGATCTACGGCCATAGATACGTCCTATCTATCATTCTGGACGTCCGCAGTCGCAAAAGATGCACAACTAAGCGTATTGTAGAGCTCGTGAAGTGCTGAGATGATGTACGGCCATAGATACGTCCTAGCTATCATTCTAGAGTGCGCAGACGCAATAAAGCAACAACAAAGATTATTTTTGCTCTCGTGTAGTGCTATTTTTTTTACGGCCATAGATACGTACTTTCTAACATTTTGGACGTCCGTAGACGCAATAGATGCACAACTAAGCGTATTGTCGCTCTTGTGAAGTGCTGAGATGATATACGACCATACATACGGCCTTTGTACCATTCTAGACGTGTGCAGACGCAAAAGATTCACAACTAAGCCTATATTTGCTCGTGTGAAGTGCTGAGATAATATATGACCATAGATACGTCTTTTCTACCATTCTAGACGTGTGCAGACGCAATAGATGCACAACTATGCGTATTGTCGCTCTTGTGAAGTGCCGAGATGATATACGACCATAGATACGGCCTTTGTAACATTCTAGACGTGTGCAGACGCAACTATTAACAACTAAGCGTATTGTCGCTCTTGCGAAGTGCCGAGATGTGATATGACCATAGATACGGCTTATCTATTATTCTAGACGTGCGCAGACGCAATAAAGCAACAACAAAGCGTATATTCGCTCTTGGGAAGTGCTGTGAAGATATACGGCTGTAGATACGTCCTTTCTATCGTTCTAGACGTGTGCACACGCAATAGATGCACAACTTAGCGTATATTCGCTCTTGTGAAGTACTGAGATGATGTACGGCCATAGATACGTCCTTTCTACATTCCAGACGTGTGCAGACGCAATAGAAGCACAACTAAGCCTATATTCGCTCTTGGGAATTGCTGTGAAGATATACGGCCTAAGTTCCTTCCTTTCAATCATTCTAGACGCACGTAAACGCAATAGAGCAACAACAAAGCGTATGTTCAATCTCGTGAAATGCTGTGAAGATATACGGCCATATATACGTTTGTTTATCTTTCTAGAAGTGCGCGGCCGCAAAAGGGTCGCAACCAAGCGTATAGTCGCTCTTGTGAAGTGCTGGGATGATATACAGCCATAGATACGTCTTTTCTACTGTTCTAGACGTGAGCAGACGCAATAGATGCACAACTAAGCGTATTGTCGCTATTGTGAAGTGTTAGGATGATAAACAGCCATAGATACGTCTTTTCTACAATTCTAGACGTGTGCAGACGCAATAGATGCACAACTAAGCGTATTGTCGCTCTTGTGAAGTGCTGGGATGATGTACGGTCATAGATACGTCCTATCTATCATTCTAGACGTGCGCAGATGCAATATAGCAACAACAAAGCGAATATTCACTCTTGGTAAGTGCTGTAAAGATATACGGCTGTAGATACGTCCTTTCTATCGTTCTAGACGTGTGCACACGCAATAGATTCACAATTAAGCGTATATTCGCTCTTGTGAAGTGCTGAGATGATATATGACCATAGATACGGCCTTTCTATCATTCTAGACGTGTGCAGACGCAATAGATGCACAACTTAGCGTATTGTCGCTCTTGTGAAGTAGTGAGATGATGTACGGCCATAGATACATCCTTTCTACCATTCCAGACATGTGCAGACGCAATAGAAGCACAACTAAGCCTACATTCGCTCTTGGGAATTGCTGTGAAGATATACGGCCTAAGATCCTTCCTTTCAATCATTCTAGACGCACGTAAACGCAATAGAGCAACAACAAAGCGTATGTTCGATCTCGTGAAATGCTGCGAAGATATACGGCCATATATACGTTTGTTTATCATTCTAGAAGTGCGCAGCCGCAAAAGGGTCGCAACCAAGCGTATAGTCGCTCTTGTGAAGTGCTGGGATGATGTACGGTCATAGATACGTCCTATCTATCATTCTATACGAGCGCAAATGCAATATAGCAACAACAAAGCGAATATTCGCTCTTGATAAGTGCTGCAAAGATATACGGCTGTAGATACGTCCTTTCCATCGTTCTAGACGTGTGCACACGCAATAGATACACAACTTAGCGTATATTCGCTCTTGTGAAGTGCTGAGATGATATATGACCATAGATACGGCCTTTCTATCATTCTAGACATGTGCAGCCGCAATAGATGCACAACTTAGCGTATTGTCGCTCTTGTGCAGTACTGAGATGATGTACGGCCATAGATACGTCCTTTCTACAATTCCAGACATGTGCAGACGCAATAGAAGCACAACTAAGCCTATATTCGCTCTTGGGAATTGCTGTGAAGATATACGGCCTAAGAACCTTCCTTTCAGTCATTCTAGACGCACGTAAACGCAATAGAGCAACAACAAAGCGTATGTTCGATCTCGTGAAATGCTGTGAAGATATACGGCCATATATACGTTTGTTTATCTTTCTAGATGTGCGCAGCCGCAAAAGGGTCGCAACCAAGCGTATAGTCGCTCTTGTGAAGTGCTGGGATGATATACAGCCATAGATACGTCTTTTCTACTGTTCTAGACGCGCACAGACGCAATAAAGCGACAACAAAGCGAATATTCGCTCTTGGGAAGTGCTGTAACAATAAACGGCTATAGATACGTTCTTTCTATCATTCTGGACGCGCGAAGACGCAATAGATTCAAAACTAAGCCTATATTTGCCCGTGTGAAGTGCTGAAATGATATATGACCATAGATACGTCCTATCTATCATTCAGGACGTGTGCAGACGCAATAGATGCACAACTAAGCGTATTGTCGCTCTTGTGAAGTGCCGAGATGATATATGACCAGAGATACGGCCTATCTACCATTCTAGACGTGCTCAGACGCAATAGATTCACAACTAAGCGTATTGTCACTCTTGCGAAGTGCTGAGATGATCTACTGCCATAGATACGTCCTAGCTATCATTCTAGAGTGCGCAGACGCAATAAAGCAACAACAAAGATTATTTTTGCTCTCGTATAGTGCTTTATTTTTTTACGGCCATAGATACGTACTTTCTATCATTTTAGACGTCCGTAGACGCAATAGATGCACAACTATGCGTATTGTCGCTCTTGTGAAGTGCTGAGATGATATACGACCATACATACGGCCTTTGTACCATTCTAGACGTGTGCAGACGCAAAATTTTCACAACTAAGCCTATATTTGCTCGTGTGAAGTGCTGAGATAATATATGACCATAGATACGTCTTTTCTACCATTCTAGACGTGTGCAGACGCAATAGATGCACAACTATGCGTATTGTCGCTCTTGTGAAGTGCCGAGATGATATACGACCATATATACGGCCTTTGTAACATTCTAGACGTGTGCAGACGCAACTATCAACAACTAAGCGTATTGTCGCTCTTGCGAAGTGCCGAGATGTGATATGACCATAGATACGGCCTATCTATTATTCTAGACGTGCGCAGACGCAATAAAGCAACAACAAAGCGTATATTCGCTCTTGGGAAGTGCTGTGAAGATATACGGCTGTAGATACGTCCTTTCTATCATTCTAGACGTGTGCACACGCAATAGATGCACAACTTAGCGTATATTCGCTCTTGTGAAGTGCTGAGATGATATATGACCATAGATACAGCCTTTCTATCATTCTAGACATGTGCAGCCGCAATAGATGCACAACTTAGCGTATTGTCGCTCTTGTGCAGTACTGAGATGATGTACGGCCAAAGATACGTCCTTTCTACCATTACAGACGTGTGCAGACGCAATAGAAGCACAACTAAGCGTATGTTCGATCTCGTGAAATGCTGTGAAGATATACGGCCTAAGATCCTTCCTTTCAATCATTCTTGACGCACGTAAACGCAATAGAGCAACAACAAAGCGTATGTTCGATCTCGTGAAATGCTGTGAAGATATACGGCCATATATACGTTTTTTTATCTTTCTAGAAGTGCGCAGCCGCAAAAGGGTCGCAACCAAGCGTATAGTCGCTCTTGTGAAGTGCTGGATGATATACAGCCATAGATACGCCTTTTCTACTGTTCTAGACGTGAGCAGACGCAAAAGAAGCACAACTCAGCGTATTGCCGCTCTTGTAAAGTGCTGGGATGATATACAGCCATAGATACGTCCTATCTACCATTCTAGACGTGTGCAGACGCAATAGATGCACAACTAAGCGTATTGTCGCTCTTGTGAAGTGCTGGGATGATGTACGGTCATAGATACGTCCTATCTATCATTCTAGACGTGCGCAGATGCAATATATCAAAAACAAAGCGAATATTCGCTTTTGGTAAGTGCTGTAAAGATATACGGCTGTAGATACGTCCTTTCTATCGTTCTAGACGTGTGCACACGCAATAGATGCACAACTAAGCGTTTATTTGCTCTTGTGAAGTGCTGAGACGATATATGACCATAGATACGGCCTTTCTATCATTCTAGACGTGTGCAGACGCAATAGATGCACAACTTAGCGTATTGTCGCTCTTGTGAAGTGCCGAGATGATATACGACCATATATACGGCCTTTGTAACATTCTAGACGTGTGCAGACGCAACTATCAACAACTAAGCGTATTGTCGCTCTTGCGAAGTGCCGAGATGTGATATGACCATAGATACGGCCTATCTATTATTCTAGACGTGCGCAGACGCAATAAAGCAACAACAAAGCGTATATTCGCTCTTGGGAAGTGCTGTGAAGATATACGGCTGTAGATACGTCCTTTCTATCATTCTAGACGTGTGCACACGCAATAGATGCACAACTTAGCGTATATTCGCTCTTGTGAAGTGCTGAGATGATATATGACCATAGATACAGCCTTTCTATCATTCTAGACATGTGCAGCCGCAATAGATGCACAACTTAGCGTATTGTCGCTCTTGTGCAGTACTGAGATGATGTACGGCCAAAGATACGTCCTTTCTACCATTACAGACGTGTGCAGACGCAATAGAAGCACAACTAAGCGTATGTTCGATCTCGTGAAATGCTGTGAAGATATACGGCCTAAGATCCTTCCTTTCAATCATTCTTGACGCACGTAAACGCAATAGAGCAACAACAAAGCGTATGTTCGATCTCGTGAAATGCTGTGAAGATATACGGCCATATATACGTTTTTTTATCTTTCTAGAAGTGCGCAGCCGCAAAAGGGTCGCAACCAAGCGTATAGTCGCTCTTGTGAAGTGCTGGGATGATATACAGCCATAGATACGCCTTTTCTACTGTTCTAGACGTGAGCAGACGCAAAAGAAGCACAACTCAGCGTATTGCCGCTCTTGTAAAGTGCTGGGATGATATACAGCCATAGATACGTCCTATCTACCATTCTAGACGTGTGCAGACGCAATAGATGCACAACTAAGCATATTGTCGCTCTTGTGAAGTGCTGGGATGATGTACGGTCATAGATACGTCCTATCTATCATTCTAGACGTGCGCAGATGCAATATATCAAAAACAAAGCGAATATTCGCTTTTGGTAAGTGCTGTGAAGATGTACGGCTGTAGATACGTCCTTTCTATCGTTCTAGACGTGTGCACACGCAATAGATGCACAACTAAGCGTTTATTTGCTCTTGTGAAGTGCTGAGACGATATATGACCATAGATACGGCCTTTCTATCATTTTAGACGTGTGCAGACGCAATAGATGCACAACTTAGCGTATTGTCGCTCTTGTGAAGTAGTGAGATGATGTACGGCCATAGATACGTCCTTTCTACCATTCCAGACGTGTGCAGACGCAATAGAAGCACAGCTAAGCGTATGTTCGATCTTTTGAAATGCTGTGAAGATATACGGCCATATATAGTTTTTTTCATATATTTCTAGAAGTGCGCAGCTGCAAAAGGGTCGCAACCAAGCGTATAGTCGCTCTTGTGAAGTGCTGGGATGATATACAGCCATAGATACGTCTTTTCTACTGTTGTAGACGTAAGCAGACGCAATAGATGCACAACTAAGCGTATCGCCGCTCTTGTGAAGTGCTGGGATGATATACAGTCATAGATACGTCCTATCATCCATTCTAGACGAGTGCAGATGCAATCGATGCCCAACTAAGCGTATTGTCGCTCTTGTGAAGTCCTGGGATGATGTACGGTCATAGATACGTCCTATCTATCATTCTAGACGTGCGCAAATGCAATATAGCAACAACAAAGCGAATATTCGCTCTTGGTAAGTGCTGTAAAGATATAAGGCTGTAGATACGTCCTTTCTATCGTTCTAGACGTGTGCACGCGCAATAGATTCTCAATTAAGCGTATATTCGCTCTTGTAGAGTGCTGAGATGATGTACGGCCATAGATACGGCCTTTCTACCATTCCAGACGTGTGCAGACGCAAAAGAAGCACATCTAAGCGAGTGTTCGATCTCGTGAAATGCTGTGAAGATATACGGCCATATATACGTTTTTTTATATCTTTCTAGAAGTGCGCAGCCGCAAAAGGGTCGCAACCAAGCGTATTGCCGCTCTTGTGAAGTGCTGGGATGATATACAGCTATAGATACATCCTATCTACTATTCTAGACGTGTGCAGATGCAATAGATTCACAACTAAGCGTATTGTCGCTCTTGTGAAGTGCTGGGATGATGTACGGTCATAGATACGTCCTTTCTATCATTCTAGACGTGCGCAAATGCAATATAGCAACAACAAAGCGAATATTCGCTCTTGATAAGTGCTGTAACGATATACGGCTGTAGATACGTCCTTTCTATCGTTCTAGACGTGTGCACGCGCAATAAATTCACAATTAAGCGTATATTCGCTCTTGTAGAGTGCTGAGATGATATATGACCATAGATACGGCCTTTCTATCATTCTAGACGTGTGCACACGCAAAAGGGTCGCAACCAAGCGTATAGTCGCTCTTGTGAAGTGCTGGGATGATATACAGCCATAGATACGTCTTTTTTACTGTTCTAGACGTGAGCAGACGCAATAGATGCACAACTAAGCGTATTGCCGCTCTTGTGAAGTGCTGGGATGATATACAGCCATAGATACGTCCTCTCTACCATTCTAGACGTGTGCAGACGCAATAGATGCATAACTTAGCGTATTGTCGCTCTTGTGCAGTACTGAGATGATGTACGGTCATAGATACGTCCTATCTATCATTCTAGACGTGCGCAGATGCAATATAGCAACAACAAAGCGAATATTCGCTCTTGATAAGGGCTGTAAAGATATACGGCTGTAGATACGTCCTTTCTATCATTCTTGACGTGTGCACACGCAATAGATTCACAACTAAGCGTATATTCGCTCGTGTGAAGTGCTGAGATGATATACAGCCATAGATACGGCCTGTCCACCATTCTAGACGTGTGCAGACGCAATAGATGCACAACTTAGCGTATTGTCGCTCTTGTAAAGTTCTGAGATGATGTACGGCCATAGATACGTCCTTTCTACCATTCCAGACGTGTGCAGACGCAATAGAAGCACAGCTAAGCGTATGTTCGATCTCATGAATTGCTGTGGAGATATACGGCCATATATACGTTTTTTTTGTATCTTTCTAGAAGTGCGCAGCCGCAAAAGGGTCGCAACCAAGCGTATAGTCGCTCTTGTGGAGTGCTGGGATGATATACAGCCATAGATACGTCTTTTCTACTGTTCTAGACGTGAGCAGACGCAATAGATGCACAACTAAGCGTATTGCCGCTCTTGTGAAATGCTGGGATGATTTACAGCCATAGATACGTCCTCTCTACCATTCCAGACGTGTGCAGACGCAATAGATGCACAACTTAGCGTATTGTCGCTCTTGTGAAGTACTGAGATGATGTACGGCCATAGATACGTTCTTTCTACCATTCCAGACGTGTGCAGACGCAATAGAAGCACAGCTAAGCGTATATTCGCTCTTGGGAATTGCTGTGAAGATATACGGCCTAAGATCCTTCCTTTCAATCATTCTTGACACACGTAAACGCAATAGAGCAACAACAAAGCGTATGTTCGATCTCGTGAAATGCTGTGGAGATATACGGCCATATATACGTTTGTTTATCTTTCTAGAAGTGCGCAGCCGCAAAAGGGTCGCAACCAAGCGTATAGTCGCTCTTGTGAAGTGCTGGGATGATATACAGCCACAGATACGTCTTTTCCACTGTTCTACACGTGAGCAGACGCAATAGATGCACAACTAAGCGTCCTGCCGCTCTTGTGAAGTGCTGGGATGATATACAGCCATAGATACGTCCTATCTACCATTCTAGACGTGTGCAGACGCAATAGATGCACACCTAAGCGTATTGTCGCTCTTGTGACGTGCTGGGATGGTGTACGGTCATAGATACGTCCTATCTATCATTCTAGACGTGCGCAGATGCAATATAGCAACAACAAAGCGAATATTCGCTCTTGGTAAGTGCTGTAAAGATATACGGCTGTAGATACGTCCTTTCTATCGTTCTAGACGTGTGCACACGCAATAGATTCACAACTAAGCGTATTGTCGCTCTTGTGCAGTACTGAGATGATGTACGGCCATAGATACGTCCTTTCTACCATTCAAGACGTGTGCAGACGCAATAGATGCACAACTTAGCGTATTGTCGCTCTTGTGAAGTTCTGAGATGATGTACGGCCATAGATACGTTCTTTCTACCATTCCAGACGTGTGCAGACGCAATATAGCAACAACAAAGCGAATATTCGCTCTTGGTAAGTGCTGTAAAGATATACGGCTGTAGATACGTCCTTTCTATCGTTCTAGACGTGTGCACACGCAATAGATTCACAACTAAGCGTATATTCGCTCTTGTGAAGTGCTGAGATGATATATGACAATAGATACGACCTTTCTATCATTCTAGACGTGTGCAGCCGCAATAGATGCACAACTTAGCGTATTGTCGCTCTTGGGAAGTGCTGGGATGATGTACGGTCTTAGATACGTCCTATCTATTATTCTAGACGTGCGCAGCTGCAATATAGCAACAACAAAGCGAATATTCGCTCTTGGTAAGTGCTGTAAAGATATACGGCTGTAGATACGTCCTTTCTATCGTTCTAGACGTGTGCACACGCAATAGATGCACAACTAAGCGTATATTTGCTCTTGTGAAGTGCTGAGATGATATATGACCATAGATACGGCCTTTCTATCATTTTAGACGTGTGCAGACGCAATAGATGCACAACGTAGCGTATTGTCGCTCTTGTGAAGTTCTGAGATGATGTACGGCCATAGATACGTCCTTTCTACCATTCCAGACGTGTGCAGACGCAATAGAAGCACAGCTAAGCATATGTTCGCTCTCGTGAAATGCTGTGAAGATATACGGCCATATATAGTTTTTTTCATATATTTCTAGAAGTGCGCAGCCGCAAAAGGTCGCAACCAAGCGTATAGTCGCTCTTGTGAAGTGCTGGGATGATATACAGCCATAGATACGTCTTTTCTACTGTTCTAGACGTGTGCAGATGCAATCGATGCACAACTAAGCGTATTGTCGCTCTTGTGAAGTGCTGGGATGATGTACGGTCATAGATACGTCCTATCTATCGTTCTAGACGTGCGCAGATGCAATATAGCAACAACAAAGCGAATATTCGCTCTTGCTAAGTGCTGTAAAGATATACGGCTGTGGATACGTCCTTTCTATCGTTCTAGACGTGTGCACACGCAATAGACTCACAACTAAGCGTATGTTCGCTCTTGTGAAGTGCTGAGATGATATATGACCATAGATACGGCCTTTCTATCATTCTAGACGTGTGCAGACGCAATAGATGCACAACTTAGCGTATTGTCGCTCTTGTGCAGTACTGAGATGATGTACGGCCATAGATACGTCCTTTCTACCATTCCAGACGTGTGCAGACGCAATAGAAGCACAACTAAGCGTATGTTCGATCTCGTGAAATGCTGTGAAGATATACGGCCTAAGATCCTTCCTTTCAATCATTCTTGACGCACGTAAACGCAATAGAGCAACAACAAAGCGTATGTTCGATCTCGTGAAATGCTGTGAAGATATACGGCCATAGACAAGTTCTTTTAATCATTGTAGACGTGCGCAGACGCAAAAGGGTCGCAACCAAGCGTATAGTCGCTCTTGTGAAGTGCTGGGATGATATACAGCCATAGATACGCCTTTTCTACTGTTCTAGACGTGAGCAGACGCAAAAGAAGCACAACTCAGCGTATTGCCGCTCTTGTAAAGTGCTGGGATGATATACAGCCATAGATACGTCCTATCTACCATTCTAGACGTGTGCAGACGCAATAGATGCACAACTAAGCGTATTGTCGCTCTTGTGAAGTGCTGGGATGATGTACGGTCATAGATACGTCCTATCTATCATTCTAGACGTGCGCAGATGCAATATATCAAAAACAAAGCGAATATTCGCTTTTGGTAAGTGCTGTAAAGATATACGGCTGTAGATACGTCCTTTCTATCGTTCTAGACGTGTGCACACGCAATAGATGCACAACTAAGCGTTTATTTGCTCTTGTGAAGTGCTGAGACGATATATGACCATAGATACGGCCTTTCTATCATTTTAGACGTGTGCAGACGCAATAGATGCACAACTTAGCGTATTGTCGCTCTTGTGAAGTTCTGAGATGATGTACGGCCATAGATACGTCCTTTCTACCATTCCAGACGTGTGCAGACGCAATAGAAGCACAGCTAAGCGTATGTTCGATCTTTTGAAATGCTGTGAAGATATACGGCCATATATAGTTTTTTTCATATATTTCTAGAAGTGCGCAGCTGCAAAAGGGTCGCAACCAAGCGTATAGTCGCTCTTGTGAAGTGCTGGGATGATATACAGCCATAGATACGTCTTTTCTACTGTTGTAGACGTAAGCAGACGCAATAGATGCACAACTAAGCGTATCGCCGCTCTTGTGAAGTGCTGGGATGATATACAGTCATAGATACGTCCTATCATCCATTCTAGACGAGTGCAGATGCAATCGATGCCCAACTAAGCGTATTGTCGCTCTTGTGAAGTCCTGGGATGATGTACGGTCATAGATACGTCCTATCTATCATTCTAGACGTGCGCAAATGCAATATAGCAACAACAAAGCGAATATTCGCTCTTGGTAAGTGCTGTAAAGATATAAGGCTGTAGATACGTCCTCTCTATCGTTCTAGACGTGTGCACGCGCAATAGATTCTCAATTAAGCGTATATTCGCTCTTGTAGAGTGCTGAGATGATGTACGGCCATAGATACGGCCTTTCTACCATTCCAGACGTGTGCAGACGCAAAAGGAGCACATCTAAGCGAGTGTTCGATCTCGTGAAATGCTGTGAAGATATACGGCCATATATACGTTTTTTTATATCTTTCTAGAAGTGCGCAGCCGCAAAAGGGTCGCAACCAAGCGTATTGCCGCTCTTGTGAAGTGCTGGGATGATATACAGCTATAGATACATCCTATCTACTATTCTAGACGTGTGCAGATGCAATAGATTCACAACTAAGCGTATTGACGCTCTTGTGAAGTGCTGGGATGATGTACGGTCATAGATACGTCCTATCTATCATTCTAGACGTGCGCAAATGCAATATAGCAACAACAAAGCGAATATTCGCTCTTGATAAGTGCTGTAACGATATACGGCTGTAGATACGTCCTTTCTATCGTTCTAGACGTGTGCACGCGCAATAAATTCACAATTAAGCGTATATTCGCTCTTGTAGAGTGCTGAGATGATATATGACCATAGATACGGCCTTTCTATCATTCTAGACGTGTGCACACGCAAAAGGTCGCAACCAAGCGTATAGTCGCTCTTGTGAAGTGCTGGGATGATATACAGCCATAGATACGTCTTTTTACTGTTCTAGACGTGAGCAGACGCAATAGATGCACAACTAAGCGTATTGCCGCTCTTGTGAAGTGCTGGGATGATATACAGCCATAGATACGTCCTCTCTACCATTCTAGACGTGTGCAGACGCAATAGATGCATAACTTAGCGTATTGTCGCTCTTGTGCAGTACTGAGATGATGTACGGTCATAGATACGTCCTATCTATCATTCTAGACGTGCGCAGATGCAATATAGCAACAACAAAGCGAATATTCGCTCTTGATAAGGGCTGTAAAGATATACGGCTGTAGATACGTCCTTTCTATCATTCTTGACGTGTGCACACGCAATAGATTCACAACTAAGCGTATATTCGCTCGTGTGAAGTGCTGAGATGATATACAGCCATAGATACGGCCTGTCCACCATTCTAGACGTGTGCAGACGCAATAGATGCACAACTTAGCGTATTGTCGCTCTTGTAAAGTTCTGAGATGATGTACGACCATAGATACGTCCTTTCTACCATTCCAGACGTGTGCAGACGCAATAAAGCACAGCTAAGCGTATGTTCGATCTCATGAATTGCTGTGGAGATATACGGCCATATATACGTTTTTTTTGTATCTTTCTAGAAGTGCGCAGCCGCAAAAGGGTCGCAACCAAGCGTATAGTCGCTCTTGTGGAGTGCTGGGATGATATACAGCCATAGATACGTCTTTTCTACTGTTCTAGACGTGAGCAGACGCAATAGATGCACAACTAAGCGTATTGCCGCTCTTGTGAAATGCTGGGATGATTTACAGCCATAGATACGTCCTCTCTACCATTCCAGACGTGTGCAGACGCAATAGATGCACAACTTAGCGTATTGTCGCTCTTGTGAAGTACTGAGATGATGTACGGCCATAGATACGTTCTTTCTACCATTCCAGACGTGTGCAGACGCAATAGAAGCACAGCTAAGCGTATATTCGCTCTTGGGAATTGCTGTGAAGATATACGGCCTAAGATCCTTCCTTTCAATCATTCTTGACACACGTAAACGCAATAGAGCAACAACAAAGCGTATGTTCGATCTCGTGAAATGCTGTGGAGATATACGGCCATATATACGTTTGTTTATCTTTCTAGAAGTGCGCAGCCGCAAAAGGTCGCAACCAAGCGTATAGTCGCTCTTGTGAAGTGCTGGGATGATATACAGCCACAGATACGTCTTTTCTACTGTTCTACACGTGAGCAGACGCAATAGATGCACAACTAAGCGTCCTACCGCTCTTGTGAAGTGCTGGGATGATATATGACCATAGATACGTCCTATCTACCATTCTAGACGTGTGCAGACGCAATAGATGCACACCTAAGCGTATTGTCGCTCTTGTGACGTGCTGGGATGTGTACGGTCATAGATACGTCCTATCTATCATTCTAGACGTGCGCAGATGCAATATAGCAACAACAAAGCGAATATTCGCTCTTGGTAAGTGCTGTAAAGATATACGGCTGTAGATACGTCCTTTCTATCGTTCTAGACGTGTGCACACGCAATAGATTCACAACTAAGCGTATTGTCGCTCTTGTGCAGTACTGAGATGATGTACGGCCATAGATACGTCCTTTCTACCATTCAAGACGTGTGCAGACGCAATAGATGCACAACTTAGCGTATTGTCGCTCTTGTGAAGTTCTGAGATGATGTACGGCCATAGATACGTTCTTTCTACCATTCCAGACGTGTGCAGACGCAATATAGCAACAACAAAGCGAATATTCGCTCTTGGTAAGTGCTGTAAAGATATACGGCTGTAGATACGTCCTTTCTATCGTTCTAGACGTGTGCACACGCAATAGATTCACAACTAAGCGTATATTCGCTCTTGTGAAGTGCTGAGATGATATATGACAATAGATACGACCTTTTTATCATTCTACACGTGTGCAGACGCAATAGATGCACAACTTAGCGTATTGTCGCTCTAGTGAAGTACTGAGATGATGTACGGCCATAGATACGTTCTTTCTACCATTCCAGACGTGTGCAGACGCAATAGAAGCACAGCTAAGCGTATATTCGCACTTGGAATTGCTGTGAAGATATACGGCCTAAGATCCTTCCTTTCAATCATTCTAGACACACGTAAACGCAATAGAGCAACAACAAAGCGTATGTTCGATCTCGTGAAATGCTGTGGAGATATACGGCCATATATACGTTTGTTTATCTTTCTAGAAGTGCGCAGCCGCAAAAGGGTCGCAACCAAGCGTATAGTAGCTCTTGTGAAGTGCTGGGATGCTATACAGCCATAGATACGTCGCTTCTACCATTCTAGACGTGTGCAGATGCAATAGATGCACAACTAAGCGTATTGTCGCTCTTCTGAAGTGCTGGGATGATATACAGCCATAGATACGTCTTTTCTACCATTCTAGACGTGTGCAGACGCAATAGATGCACAACTAAGCGTATTGTCGCTCTTGTGAAGTGCTGGGATGATGTACGGTCATAGATGCGTTCTATCCATCATTTCAGACGTGTGCAGACGCAACAGAAGCACAGCTAAGCGTATATTCGCTCTTGGGAATTGCTGGGATGATATATAGCCATAGATACGTCTTTTCTACCATTCTAGACGTGTGTAGACGCAATAGATGCACAACTAAGCGTGTTGTCGCTCTTGGGAATTGCTGGGATGATACACAGCCATAGATACGTCTTTTCTACCATTCTAGACGTGTGTAGACGCAATAGATGCACAACTAAGCGTGTTGTCGCTCTTGTGAAGTGCTGGGATGATGTACGGCCATAGATACGTCCTTTCTATCATTTTAGACGTGCGCAGACGCAACAGAGCCACAACAAGCGTATATTCGCTTTTCTGAAGTGCTGTGAAGATATACGGCCATATATACATCCCTTCTATCATTCAAGACGTGCATAGACGCAACAGGGTCACAATTAAGCGTATATTCACTCTTGTGAAGCGCTGAGATGATATACGGCTATAGATACGTCATTTCTATCATTCTAGACGTGCGCAGACGCAACAGGGTCACAACTAAGCGTATATTCGCTCTTGTAAAGTGCTGAGATGATGTACGGCCATAGATACGTCGTTTCTACCATTCTAGGCGTGTGCAGACGCAATAGATGCACAACTAAGCGTATTGTCGCTCTTCTGAAGTGCTGGGATGATATACAGCCATAGATACGTCGTTTCTACCATTCTAGACGTGTGCAGACGCAATAGATGTACAACTAAGCGTATTGTCGCTCTTCTGAAGTGCTGGGATGATATACAGCCATAGATACGTCTTTTCTACCATTCTAGACGTGTGCAGACGCAATAGATGCACAACTAAGCGTATTGTCGCTATTGTGAAGTGCTGGGATGATGTACGGTCATAGATACGTTCTATCTATCATTTCAGACGTGTGCAGACGCAATAGAAGCACAGCTAAGCGTATATTCGCTCTTGGGAATTGCTGGGATGATACATAGCTATAGATACGTCTTTTCTACCATTCTAGACGTGTGTAGACGCAATAGATGCACAACTAAAAATGTCGCTCTTGTGAAGTGCTGGGATGATGTACGGCCATAGATACGTCCTTGCTATCATTCTAGACGTGCGCAGACGCAACAGAGCCACAACAAGCGTATGTTCGCTTTTCTGAAGTGCTGTGAAGATATATGGCCATATATACATCCCTTCTATCATTCTAGACGTGCATAGACGCAACAGGGTCACAATTAAGCGTATATTCACTCTTGTGAAGCGCTGAGATGATATACGGCTATAGATACGTCATTTCTATCATTCTAGACGTGCGCAGACGCAACAGGGTCACAACTAAGCGTACATTCGCTCTTGTAAAGTGCTGAGATGATGTACGGCCATAGATACGTCGTTTCTACCATTCTAGGCGTGTGCAGACGCAATAGATGCACAACTAAGCGTATTGTCGCTCTTCTGAAGTGCTAGGATGATATACAGCCATAGATACGTCGTTTCTACCATTCTAGACGTGTGCAGACGCAATAGATGTACAACTAAGCGTATTGTCGCTCTTCTGAAGTGCTGGGATGATATACAGCCATAGATACGTCTTTTCTACCATTCTAGACGTGTGCAGACGCAATAGATGCACAACTAAGCGTATTGTCGCTATTGTGAAGTGCTGGGATGATGTACGGTCATAGATACGTTCTATCTATCATTTCAGACGTGTGCAGACGCAATAGAAGCACAGCTAAGCGTATATTCGCTCTTGGAATTGCTGGGATGATACACAGCCATAGATACGTCTTTTCTACCATTCTATACGTGTGTAGACGCAATAGATGCACAACTAAGCGTGTTATCGCTCTTGTGAAGTGCTGGGATGATGTACGGCCATAGATACGTCCTTTCTATCATTCTAGACGTGCGCAGACGCAACAGAGCCACAACAAGCGTATATTCGCTTTCTGAAGTGCTGTGAAGATATACGGCCATATATACATCCCTTCTATCATTCAAGACGTGCATAGACGCAACAGGGTCACAATTAAGCGTATATTCGCTCTTGTGAAGCGCTGAGATGATATACGGCTATAGATACGTCATTTCTATCATTCTAGACGTGCGCAGACGCAACAGGGTCACAACTAAGCGTATATTCGCTCTTGTGAAGTGCTGAGATGATGTACGGCCATAGATACGTCGTTTCTACCATTCTAGGCGTGTGCAGACGCAATAGATGCACAACTAAGCGTATTGTCGCTCTTCTGAAGTGCTGGGATGATATACAGCCATAGATACGTCGTTTCTACCATTCTAGACGTGTGCAGACGCAATAGATGTACAACTAAGCGTATTGTCGCTCTTCTGAAGTGCTGGGATGATATACAGCCATAGATACGTCTTTTCTACCATTCTAGACGTGTGCAGACGCAATAGATGCACAACTAAGCGTATAGTTGCTCTTTGAAATGCTGGGATGATGTACGGTCATAGATACGTTCTATCTATCATTTCAGACGTGTGCAGACGCAATAGAAGCACAGCTAAGCGTATATTCGCTCTTGGGAATTGCTGGGATGATACACAGCCATAGATACGTCTTTTCTACCATTCTATACGTGTGTAGACGCAATAGATGCACAACTAAGCGTGTTATCGCTCTTGTGAAGTGCTGGGATGATGTACGGCCATAGATACGTCCTTTCTATCATTCTAGACGTGCGCAGACGCAACAGAGCCACAACAAGCGTATATTCGCTTTCTGAAGTGCTGTGAGATATACGGCCATATATACATCCCTTCTATCATTCAAGACGTGCATAGACGCAACAGGGTCACAATTAAGCGTATATTCGCTCTTGTGAAGCGCTGAGATGATATGCGGCTATAGATACGTCATTTCTATCATTCTAGACGTGCGCAGACGCAACAGGGTCACAACTAAGCGTATATTCGCTCTTGTGAAGTGCTGAGATGATGTACGGCCATAGATACGTCGTTTCTACCATTCTAGGCGTGTGCAGACGCAATAGATGCACAACTAAGCGTATTGTCGCTCTTCTGAAGTGCTGGATGATATACAGCCATAGATACGTCGTTTCTACCATTCTAGACGTGTGCAGACGCAATAGATGCACAACTAAGCGTATTGTCGCTCTTCTGAAGTGCTGGGATGATATACAGCCATAGATACGTCTTTTCTACCATTCTAGACGTGTGCAGACGCAATAGATGCACAACTAAGCGTATTGTCGCTATTGTGAAGTGCTGGGATGATGTACGGCCATAGATACGTCCTTTCTATCATTCTAGACGTGCGCAGACGCAACAGAGCCACAACAAGCGTATATTCGCTTTTCTGAAGTGCTGTAAAGATATACGGCCATATATACATCCCTTCTATCATTCTAGACGTGCATAGACGCAACAGGGTCACAATTAAGCGTATATTCGCTCTTGTGAAGCGCCGAGATGATATACGGCTATAGATACGTCATTTCTATCATTCTAGACGTGCTCAGACGCAACAGGGTCACAACTAAGCGTATATTCGCTCTTGTGAGGTACTGAGATGATGTACGGCCATAGATACGTCGTTTCTACCATTCTAGGCGTGTGCAGACGCAATAGATGCACAACTAAGCGTATTGTCGCTCTTCTGAAGTGCTGGGATGATATACAGCCATAGATACGTCGTTTCTACCATTCTAGACGTGTGCAGACGCAATAGATGCACAACTAAGCGTATTGTCGCTCTTCTGAAGTGCTGGGATGATATACAGCCATAGATACGTCTTTTCTACTATTCTAGACGTGTGCAGACGCAATAGATGCACAACTAAGCGTATTGTCGCTCTTGTGAAGTGCTGGGATGATGTACGGTCATAGATACGTTCTATCTATCATTTCAGACGTGTGCAGACGCAATAGAAGCACAGCTAAGCGTATATTCGCTCTTGGGAATTTCTGGGATGATACACAGCCATAGATACGTCTTTTCTACCATTCTAGACGTGTGTAGACGCAATAGATGCACAACTAAGCGTGTTGTCGCTATTGTGAAGTGCTGGGATGATGTACGGCCATAGATACGTCCTTTCTATCATTCTAGACGTGCGCAGACGCAACAGAGCCACAACAAGCGTATATTCGCTTTTCTGAAGTGCTGTGAAGATATACGGCCAAATATACATCCCTTCTATCATTCTAGACGTGCAAAGACGCTACAGGGTCACAATTAAGCGTATATTCGCTCTTGTGAAGCGCTGAGATGATATACGGCTATAGATACGTCATTTCTATCATTCTAGACGTGCGCAGACGCAACAGGGTCACAACTAAGCGTATATTCGCTCTTGTAAGTGCTGAGATGATGTACGGCCATAGATACGTCGTTTCTACCATTCTAGGCGTGTGCAGACGCAATAGATGAACAACTAAGCGTATTGTCGCTCTTCTGAAGTGCTGGATGATATACAGCCATAGATACGTCTTTTCTACATAATCATTTCAGACGTGTGCAGACGCAATAGATGCACAACTAAGCGTATTGTCGCTCTTCTGAAGTGCTGGGATGATATACAGCCATAGATACGTCTTTTCTACCATTCTAGACGTGTGCAGACGCAATAGATGCACAACTAAGCGTATTGTCGCTATTGTGAAGTGCTGGGGATGATGTACGGTCATAGATACGTCTATCTATCATTTCAGACGTGTGCAGACGCAATAGAAGCACAGCTAAGCGTATATTCGCTCTTGGAATTGCTGGGATGATACACAGCCATAGATACGTCTTTTCTACATTCTAGACGTGTGTAGACGCAATAGATGCACAACTAAGCGTGTTGTCGCTCTGTGAAGTGCTGGGATGATGTACGGCCATAGATACGTCCTTTCTATCATTCTATACGTGCCAGACGCAACAGAGCCACAACAAAGCGTATTTTCGCATTTCTGAAGTGCTGTGAAGATATACGGCCATATATACATCCCTTCTATCATTCTAGACGTGCATAGACGCAACAGGGTCACAATTAAGCGTATTAAGCGTATATTCGCTCTTGTGAAGTGCTGAGATGATATACGGCCATAGATACGTCATTTCTATCATTCTAGACGTGCGCAGACGCAACAGGGTCACAACTAAGCGTATATTTCGCTCTTGAAGTGCTGAGTGATGTACGGCCATAGATACGTCTTCTACCATTCTAGCGTGTGCAGACGCAATAGATGCACAACTAAGCGTATTGTCGCTCTTGTGAAGTGCTGGATGATATACAGCCATAGATACGTCGTTTCTACCATTCTAGACGTGTGCAGACGCAATAGATGCACAACTAAGCGTATTGTCGCTCTCTGAAGTGCTGGATGATATACAGCCATAGATACGTCTTTTCTACCATTCTAGACGTGTGCAGACGCAATAGATGCACAACTAAGCGTATTGTCGCTCTTGTGAAGTGCTGGGATGATGTACGGCCATAGATACGTTCTCTATCATTCTAGACGTGTGCAGACGCAATAGAGCACAACTAAGCGTATATTCGCTCTGAATTGCTGGGATGATACACAGCCATAGATACGTCTTTCTACCATTCTAGACGTGGTAGACGCAATAGATGCACAACTAAGCGTATCGCTTTGTGAAGTGCTGGGATGATGTACGGCCATAGATACGTCCTTTCTATCATTCTAGACGTGCGCAGACGCAACAGAGCCACAACAAGCGTATATTCGCTTTTCTGAAGTGCTGTGAAGATATACGGCCATATATACATCCCTTCTATCATTCTAGACGTGCAGACGCAACAGGTCACAATTAAGCGTATATTCGCTCTTGGGAAGTGCCCGGATGATATACGGCCATAGATACGTCCTTTCTATCATTCTAGAAGTGCGCAGACGCAACAGATGCACAACTAAGCGTATTGTCGCTCTTGAAGTGCTGGATGATGTACAGCCATAGATACGTCGTTTCTACCATTCTAGCGTGTGCAGACGCAATAGATACACAACTAAGCGTATTGTCGCTCTTCTGAAGTGCTGGGATGATATACAGCCATAGATACGTCGTTTCTACCATTCTAGACGTGTGCAGACGCAATAGATGCACAACTAAGCGTATTGTCGCTCTTCTGAAGTGCTGGGATGATATACAGCCATAGATACGTCTCTACCATTCTAGACGTGTGCAGACGCAATAGATGCACAACTAAGCGTATTGTCGCTCTTGTGAAGTGCTGGGATGATGTACGG